>JAUEKU010050317.1:0-13881 GCA_032274805.1 Gypsophila paniculata | reverse complement strand
TTTTATTACGGACCTTACGGTGCTATTTTTCAAAACAGATCAATACACATTATAACTTAGTTTATCAAAACTCTTTAACTCAAAGATATATGTAATATGAAGTAATAACCTGTCATTCATATAATCATATCTTCAATTTTACTCATTTATTTTGAGACCGTCTCTTAAACCCGACCCCACTCCTCAAATAAAATAACGCGGCAATGCATGCATGTACAAATACTCCCAAGTCTTACACTACAAATATCCAAATTAAGTTCATCATTCTCACCTCAATTTCGATCTTCTTCTTCTTCTTCTTCCCCCAAATCATCTTCTTCTTAGCGTTTTCGTAACGACGACGATAACAATGACAACGATGACAGGATTAATCCAAGTCGTAAACACCTTACACAAAGTATTTGCTAATTTACACGACTTCGTCGACGACAATGCCGCCTCCTCTTTGCCATTTTCCGACGCCCTCCCCTCCATTGCCGTCGTCGGCGGTCAGGTCTCTCTCGTTCTCTCTTCTGCTCGTTGTCGTTCTTTATCATCAGTCTATCGACTTTTTTTAGTAGGTGTCTTGTGAGACGATCAAGTTAGCGTGAAATTTTCTTACAATGAACTTTAATAATGTCGTGTCGTCTCGTGTGACAAGTATATAAAATGCAATCAATAAAATAGTTGCTCGTGGTACAAAAAAAAAAAAAAACAATATAAAGGATAAAGTAGCAAAAGTTTTATGATAGATCGATGCAAAGTAGTAACACAATATGAAGTTATACGTTAGATTATTAATTTCTTGATATATGTTAATAATCTAAAAATCTCGAAATAAAACACGTAAAATATCGAAATAACATGATCTGAAGATCAAATGAACTTGGAAAAAATGTTAATTAATGATGTCATTTGTTAAGCATATGCAGTAATTCTTTTAACTCGGAAAATAGAATTATACAACTAATTGTACGACACCACCATCAATTTTTTGAACATTTTAATAATATTTTTGAACTTTTTGTAAAAGTTTACACGTAGCTCAAAATTTTTACTATAAAACTTATAAATTTTATACCAAATCACAAAGGGTTGTATCATGTATGGTCTTGTTATTGCTTCAACTCTAATAACGTACGTCGTACCAACCTTACCCTGCCCTAATATAACATATAATTGTAATTAATTTCAAACTAACACACGATCGAAGTTCAATATTTGTGAATTTCGGGTCCACGATACTTTCGCTCTCAAAATTCAAATCGAATATGTATACGTCGAAATATATACGTGTTAAATGAACTTTTATGTATGATGACAGAGTTCCGGGAAGTCATCGGTGCTAGAGAGTATAATTGGACATGATTTCCTTCCTCGTGGCGCAGGTTTTCTTCCGCTTTCAAAATTCCAACAGACTGTTTAGATATTTAATTTAATTTTTCGTAGAGGGGTAGATTTTACTATAAATACGTAAAAGAATATACTCCGTATATCGCTTTCACAAAGGAAAATTAAAACACCTTTGTATATACTACTATAAAATTCTTTTTTGCGAAATCTTCACTTTTATGAATTATTATCAAGTGCCCTTTGAACCCTCTTATAGACAAACCGATAATTCTAACGCCCGAAGTAATTTTACCGTTTTAGGGGATCCAAACATGTATTGAGTAGCGACTAGCGACAAAGCGAGGTTCATTTTTCCCAAATTTAATTTGGAATGAACAGTTCATCCTAATGATTTTCAAACATAATTCTACTTCTATGATGTTGAACGTAGATGATAAATATGTTACTTCGACACTTCAAATCTGGTTGTATATACTAACATATTCGACTCTAATTACCAAATACTTAAATTTTTTGTCTAAAAACGTGAAACTACTAGTAACAGATAAAATTCGACACTCTGACTCCCATGTCGCGACTGTCAATTCCAAACCAAGTCGGAGTAACATAGCCACTGACAGATGTACAGGGGGTGCATGGCCGAGTGAATTGCAATGGCACCGGCACCCCCCCTCATCTAATGAATTAATGCTTATTGCGTGGCGTTAATGGTCGTGTAAGTAATTCAGGTATTGTGACCAGAAGGCCTTTGATATTGCAACTGCACAAGACAGACCATGGAAAACAGGAGTATGCTGAGTTTCTTCACTTGCCAAAACAGCGACTCACTGATTTTTGTATGTCAATTTCCCCCTTTCATCTCATGGAAATAGCCTTGTGGTTACGCTTTTTTTTTTTAGAGTCGGGGTGACTCCGTGTCAGGGTTGCTGGTAAACGTCATCTAATGCTGTTCAAAGGCGTATGAAACTAGTATCACTTTAGGTGAATCATTTGATATGTGCAATTTTCTGTGGTGTTGAATGTTTCTTGCTTGCAGCGCTGGTACGCAGGGAAATTCAAGACGAAACTGATAGGAAGACTGGCAAATCAAAGCAGATATCAAAAGTCCCCATCCAATTAAGCATCTATTCACCAATTGGTCTTAATTTCGAACGACATTTCTGTATTTTCCTTAATTCGGTACAGAATGCCATTTCTAGTTACACTCTAGTCTCTATCCCATATAGTTTCTCGCTGACATCTTCTGATTATGCTTTGGCAGTTGTTAATCTGACATTGATCGATTTACCTGGCTTAACAAAGGTTGCTGTAGGTATTTTACGTCTCTGGACCTCTTGGACTGCTCATATAACTTCAATAGTCTTCTACTTGCTACCCTTTCTGCTCAATACGATTTCTCTGATAAATGATGACTCCCCGATTAACAGAAGGTCAGCCGCAGACAATTGTAAAGGATATTGAGAAACTGGTCCGATCATATGTTGAGAAGGTAACGATGTGGGAGGAGAATACATTTATATCCATTTGGATGTGCGTCTTTTATTGTCGACATTGCAAAATGCTAAAGATCTTACGAGTGTTTCTCTTCTTGAGTTTTAGCCCAACTGCATCATCCTGGCAATAACTCCAGCTAACCAAGATATAGCAACCTCTGATGCCATCAAGCTCGCTCGTGAAGTTGACCCTAAAGGTGTGTTAGTCTACATCTCAACTTTTGCGCGGTCATGTGGCTTAAAATTAATACTTGATTTGCACCAGGGGAACGAACGTTTGGCGTCTTAACTAAACTGGATTTAATGGATAAGGGAACAAATGCTGTAGAGGTAATATTTTTCCCATTCATACGAGATTTTTCACCCCTATGAATTACTCTGTAGGTTGTGATCAGCCGGAATTTCCTTACAGCATTATGTTGTAGCCATCTTACTACAGTATAATTGACCCTCTGTCGTTAAAAGGTTCTTGAAGGAAAAGCCTACCGTCTGCAACATCCGTGGGTAGGCGTTGTGAATCGCTCCCAAGCAGATATCAACAGAAATATTGACATGCTTGCTGCAAGACGCAGTGAACGTGAATATTTTGCTAGCAGTCCTGATTATGCGCACTTGGCTAGCAAGATGGGCTCCGAGTATCTTGCAAAACTCCTTTCAAGAGTATGAGTGCTTACTAGATTTATTTACTATGTTCTCTCACATCTGCTGTGACGTTTAACGAATAAATTGATACTCTGCAGCATCTGGAGTCAGTGATCAGGGCACGTATCCCAGGCATCGCATCTCTGATTAACAGGAGCATTGATGACATTGAATCTGAGTTAAATCATCTTGGTAGACCTATTGCCATCGATGAAGGGGTAATGATCTCCGTTTGAGTTCTCTCGTACTTTTGCAATTATAATTTTTGCCTGATGAAGTGTTGCTGCTTGTAGACACAACTGTATACTATTCTAGGACTTTGTCGAGCATTCGAGCAGACATTTAAGGAGCATATAGAGGGAGGGTATGCGTCTTTTAGCCATTTCTTCAGCTTCCAAACTTCTCTTGAAATTTTTCCAGTAGACCAGTAATGTCATTTCTTTTGTTCTAAAAACCTTTTTCAGGCGACCAGGTGGCGATCGTATACATAAAATATTCGACCATCAACTTCCAGCTGCTCTGCGAAAACTCCCTATGGACCGCCACCTTGCCAAAAAGAATGTGAAAAGAGTCATCTCTGAAGCTGACGGTTACCAACCTCATCTTGTTGCACCTGAGCAGGGGTATAGACGGCTCATTGATAGCGCACTTAATTTTTTCAAAGGTCCAGCTGAAGCATCAGTCGATGCTGTAAGTTTTTGCCTCTTTTTCTCGGGTTCACGATAAGCTTTTAATCGACTACAGACAATGTGTGGTTTACTGCCTTAGATGTAAAATTTGTGGGAGAAGTCTGCCCGAGATTTTCTGATGAATAATTACACAAGGAATAATATCTTACTGTGTGTTTTAGGTACACACCATTTTAAAAGAGCTTGTGAGGGAATCCGTTGCAAGAACTCAGGTCTGAATGCCGTCTGATAGCTCATTGATTGCAGTGATATACCTAAAGTTTTTCCTGAAAACCTTTACATGTAAACTTATCGATGACAGGAACTTAAACGCTTTCCGACTCTTCAATCTGAAATAGCAATAGCTGCGAATGAGGCACTAGAGAAGTTTCGTGAAGAGAGCAAGAAGTCAACTCTACGACTAGTTGACATGGAGTCCTCGTATCATACAGTTGATTTCTTCCGAAAACTTCCTCAGGAGGACCTAAAAGGAACCCCCAGTGACAGACTATCAGGCGACCACTTCCAAAAGATTGGTTCCGCTGTTTCCTCCTACATTGGTATGGTATCTGAGACACTGAAGAACACCATTCCTAAGGCTGTGGTGCACTGCCAGATCAGGGAAGCTAAGCGCGGTTTGCTGAGTCACTTCTACACACAATTGGGAAGAAAGGAGGTACTGTAACAGTCAATTTGCGCAAATTTTGGAGCTCATTTTATCTTGTTTTCTCACTTAGGCACTTATCCTTGTTTTGATGGGCGGATTTAAAGGGAAATGAAAGTGGGGAAACAAATGGGTGCATTTTCCCTCGTCTGAGTAGTAAGCCGAGTTTGAGGGAACGAGAGGAGAGGGAAATGAGAGAGATTCATTCACCCTATCCTCCGATCCCATCTTCTGCGCTTTCTTTCATTTAGTCTCCAAACAGAGCCTTGGCTGAATTCAACTTTTATATACACAATCCTATAGACATACATTTGAGTTATCAGATGTTTGATTTTTTTGTTCGTTGTTGCCATAGGGCAAGCAGTTATCCGAATTGCTAGGCGAGAACCCAGAGTTGAGGGTGAAACGAGAGAATCTTATGAGGAGACTTGAGCTTTGCAGATCTGCGCGAGACGAGATCGAGTCAGTCTCGTGGACTACCTAGTCTATGTTGGTTTTAGAAGTTCGTCAAGTACAGATGTGTTCTGTTACTCCCAATCTATCTTTCGAAAAATTCAGATGAGAATATGACTCTTGGACACTTCATGTCTGTAGACTGTAGGAAATGGGTTTTGATACTTGGATAATAAAAATAGTCAATACCAGTAAAAATAGTAGTAAGTGCACTGTGATTCTGTCAAATTCACATTTTGCCTTCCATGGTAGTAGCACTTAAACTGGGAGCAATCTTATTTATCGCAAAAGTGGTACAAATGTTTTTGCCAATGCAATAACAATAATAACAACTCGATAGAGAAGCATCAATGTTCGATTCTGATATCGAAATCTTAAGCTTCAATTCTGACCGAAATGAAGGATAACGAGGGTCTGACATTGCTTAGATGTGTTAAGTGACGAGTCTTCGAAAACGACTAGTCATATAGTTGTGTTACCTTCAGCTGCAGCTGTTTTAATGCCACCCTGCTTTTCAAGCTCTTCCAAAGCAGCCCATAGTTTTGGATCCTCGTAATTCTTTATAAGGAAAGTGGGTTTTGCTTCCATCAAAAAGTTCTCAGGATTTCTGGTACTTAAACCAATAACAGGCATTCCGGCCGCTACCCCAGCTCTAATTCCAGATGGAGAGTCCTACACAATTAAACGCATATATCATCCTCTGGTGAATCCGTTCTTTGGACACCAGTCAAAGAGCGAGCGGAGGGGAGGAGGATAAGGGGAAGTTAACAGGAAACGGAAGGGGAGGGATATTCTCCTTCCAAATCTCTCCATTGCGATGCCCTTATTCCCTTCAACCCGACTCACAACCCAAACACACGAAAATAGATCCCTCGCTTTCCTTCTAAATCACTTCATCCAAATAACACCTAAGGGTAAAGGAACATTAGATAGCGAAAGCTTGGTAAAAGAAGTCGACCAACCTCAAAGATAAATGTGTGTTCTTTTGATGCACCAACCGCTTCCAGACCTTTCAAATAAGGGTCAGGGTGTGGCTTTGCATGCTCACACTCACTTCCAATTATAATAGCCTGGAAGAAATCGGTGAGACCGAGCATCGAAATCATGAGTTCTGCATTAGCTCTCGGAGCATTAGTAACAGCTGCCCTTTTCAAGCCATGATCTTTCACCCATTTAACTACCTTCTCTAGGCCATCTACAGGCTTTAGCTGCTCATTGACCAATCTATAGTATAGGATGTTGTATACCGAGAGTCAGGCGCTGAAGGATTCACCAAAATATCACACAAGACTAAAGGACTTGATTTAGAGATTTACCTCCTGAAGAAGGCTTCTTTGTCATCAGTAAACTTCAACCCCCTCTCAAAGTCGTCAGGGAAAAGCGCCCTGGCAATATCATCATTATGTTTTCCTGCGATGTTCTTGATGAAGAAGTCCTCATCGATTGGAACACCACCGTTGAAGCCTATCTATTTAGGGAGAAAAGGCGTATCTTAGATTAATTATCCAATCTTCACTCTACCGGCTACAAAAAGCTGAAGCAGCATATGCTATGCATTTTACATCAGGAATAGGCAAATTCAATAGAACAAAAGCAATGAAACAACCGGATGTTGTCGAAAAATCGGGACTAAGGAAGCATGCTGTCATGTAAAATATAAAACGTCGGTGTACCTCCTGAAGCATTTCACGAAAGGCATAGTGGTGGAGAGGATCTGAATCACACAGGGTTCCATCGACATCAAATAAGACTGCTTCTACTGGAGCAAGATTCATCAGAGAACATTTGCTGGTTACATAAAAGCAAGATAGTCATATCCGAAGCTTTAATACACGCAGCATCATACAAATTCAAACTCGTAACACGGTAACAGCTTACCCCCAGAGTCCACATTTCTATTGTGCCATAAAAAACAGACGTTTAATTTCATAATTTTGTTCATTCAACAAGCTTTTGCTTATTAATGGCAAACAATTCGACTTGGGGACTTGGGGTGATTACCTATTGGCAGAATCTACAATACTCTGACTCTGCAGCAAGGCATGGCCGCGAGTGTTAATATGTCAGACAAACAATTTTGTCAATTTTTTGTGTGTCGCCTAAAATGAAGTGCAGATGCATCGTGCCTAACACGTGCATCCAAATCAAAGTAATAAAGATCAGAGTAAAAGTGAGCAGGCATATAGAAAACAAAATGGTCATAGTTAAGCTGACAACTCTGGATGCTAAAGAGTATAGACGACAGACTACGAGAAGGAAACAAACTGTTCACTCAGATCAACAAGACCGACAACCCAAAAAACGCCTCATATGCAGAATGCAGAGGGCATCTTCTCTAGAATCCATTCATGTATACTAAGCTATATAGTCCCTTACTAGAAATTCACTACCCTCGCCCACATGAGTTTGCCAACGAGTGGCCATTGTCGACGAAATTTGGAAATGAGGTACAACACACATGTGTTATATTGATAATGTGAGATTGACAACATACCCTACAAAGTTCTTACCCCATGGGCCATAGCCCGTGATCTACATGAGTTGCTTAATGACACTGTCATAACACAACTTCTTGTTTAAGACGGTTGTATTCTCATGAAATAGGTATAAAAATGCGCAATTCTAAAGTTCAGGCACATAGAAAGGCGCGATTCTATAGTTCAAGGCATGAAAACATATGCTTATATAGCTTCGTCGCACGCAAGGTCCACGCAAGCAACCATCTTATAAGCAAATATCATGTACAACAGTGGTACGTGTACGACATGTTTATAAGGAAAAAGTGACCACCACCACTTTAACGCTTATAATGATCACACTATTATTGTGATCCCAATAACTCTAAAGTGATCATTATTACTCACTAAAGTGATCGTATGATCTCATTTGAGAATTTGTGTCGTCATAATGACAACATCAAGTGCTATGATTGGTTGCCACTTGTATTTCCTAGAAAATTGGAATTTATTAGAAAGTGAAAATTTGCCAAGTTGTCTGTCTGCCACAAATACTTTTTAAGTTGGAATACGATAAAGTGATGCATTGAACGCATACGACGGTCTCATTTAACTCTTATCACCCTTAATAATGTTACATATAACATATCACATACGACCCCAAATGAAACAGTTCAAAAGACCGTAAAAAAGAGAAAGTACATAACATTGCTCGACCCCATACAAAAACAATAAAAACCATCTGTACAAACACAAAATTGACAGATAAATAGGTGAAAATTAGAACAAAACCCAGATGAAATAATCAACAAAAAAATGCAATCAAAATACCAAAAAATCAACATAATTTTTAAGAAGTATTTTTTTTTTACCTATCAGATGAACAAGTATCAACTGTAGAAGCAGTCATGGTAAAACAACAACAAAAAAAATATTAATTAAATTTTTGATAAAATTGAGATTTATAATTGAAAAGTTTGTGGAAAATTAGATCTTAGTAGTTGAGTATTTATACAAGTATGTGGACCAACAGCGTTTCATTTGAGGTATATTCTTGGCATGTGGCTTTTTTTAGCCATCGTGTTTGAGAATTATCACTTGTATTCCTAAACTTTGTCGATGTTATAACTCTTTTCAATGTTTATTGTGATTGCATGAATATTGTGACAATTGGTCATAACAAGTTTAGAGTGATTATCTTTTATTCATAAACAAATCGCCATCTCATTGCTGGCTGAATAACACTAATCGGAATATAATTTTAAGGTAGTCATAACAAGCATTAAAGTAACCACTTTTACTCATAAACAGACCGTCATACGCGTGCAAGGATTACATTTGCGCATTTATGATCAAAGTAACTTACTCCGTATATTTCAACTTGAACGGATCCAACCACGTAATGAACCGAAAAAAAAAAAAAAAGTGGCAGTAATGTTTAGAGAAGTTTTCTTTTGGTACGGCCCAATTATGTGTCCATTGTTTCCCCAATGGTGTAACTGAGTAAGTTGGGCTGTTAATTTTTGGCTTGTTACGGCCCAATTATGAGCAACATAATTAATCGGGCCGGTACGATGGACATTAGACTATAAATTGGTTATAAATTTCCGAAAATTTTGAGCTTGGCTATGGACTGGTAAGGTAATCTAGTCTAGTCGGATAGCCGGTTAACACGGCCGAACGGCACGATAATGATTTACTTTAACGTGCAACTAAATTTTATGTGAGGTGCCCATCATTGTTGAAGGTGTGATCCGGGTCGCGGACTTTCGGGCGGATATCGTCTTACTTTAACGTGCAACTAAAATCAATTACTCGTATAACAAAACATAATACTCCGTACTTCGTATGAAAAATAAGAACAAATAGAAAAACGACGAACTTAAAATAATAAAAGAGAGATTAATTTCCTACCTTTACAAGATCACATGTCATGCATAGTTTATAAATAGAGGGAGAACATACAAAGTGAGGCAAGAACACATACGAAAACACTAAGAAAAAGACGTGACATTGTGACAAGGCTTTAATTTCTAGCAGTCTAGGCCATTGAACATATATAATTATAAATGGCCATATAACGTGAGTACCACATCGACTTAATTAGCCCGTACGTGTGCTATAATAGAAGCAAAGGGACATACTCGGCCCGAGTTGTAATTTATCTATCGTATATATCTATTTTATTTTATCATTGTTTTCTAACACGTTTTTCTTTTAGCATGTACTCCGTATTCTGTAGTTCCTACACATTATTTTTCACAATGAATTAATATTAGAATTAGAGAAGAGAGTAATGCATAAAGGAAACTTGCATTATTTATCCATGACTTATATTGGGAACAATACAATATGAGATCATTTATATAATAAACTTATGATCTTCTAATATTGGCAAGAAGATATATCTTATGTCAAATCTCAATTATATTATTCTCTACGATATATTGGATATATCATATTCGCTAAATGAAATATGTCAATATCTCGACATAACTCGGAATATCCTAACAATTATGTATGCATTTTGTTTATGGTTTATGAGATTTTAATATACACTGATAATCTCCTACTAAATTTGATCTGAGCAATAATTTACTTCGTAATTGATTGAGTATTATTTGTATAAAATTTAAAAATTTATCAACATGATTAGTGTGGTCTAGTTGCACAAATATTATTATACCACCGGATCGGAGGTATATGAGCATTGTACATCCATTTCATCACTTATTGAGCATATGTGTATAAAATTTGAGTTTTTAAAACTTTATGAGCTAAATTACAAGCTGTTGCTGAGCTCAAATATTTTTGTAAATCAACTCAAAAGCTTTACATAAAAACTCAACAAACGTACGAGATAGCTCAACAACTTTACGAAAAAGCTCAAGAAAATATAATCAAGTGGTAATACCATTGGTGGTATAATCTACTTATTGGTCTAGTTGGCTAAATTTGTTTCATGCCTGATATTAATTAAGTTGCAATTTTTAAGTTAAAACTTCTTCTATAAATCCTTTTAGATATACTTTTGCAAGCCATTTTCTTGTCTTTTGAGATACTCATTTCTTTCTTTAAAATCTACAACAACGTAAAATATAAGGTCAAATACAACAAAATGTATACTTTTGTGAACGTAGTTTTTTCATTACAAGTCTAACAGTATAAGTAAGTTCAATAATTTTGTTCAAAATATTTTTTCGTGAAATCTGCCTACAGAGCAATCCGCATAATCTATTGTTTAGGTTGATGATGAAGACGATGGATTTTAAGAGAAAAAGTTAGGGTTTTGGGTATGCAGGGTGTGGGGAAAAGTTAGGGTTTTGTTGATTTGTTTAGTTGATTAATAGGTTTTTGTGTAAAAGTACATTGTTTATGTAGTATTGTTTTAGGGTTTTTTATTTGTTTAGGCATTTGTTTATGTATTGTTTAGAGGGAAAAGTCAATTACCTTAACACCGTTATAACGGCAAACTATAGTAGGGGTATACAGTGTGCACAACTTTCGAAGTTCGAGGGCGTTTCGTGCGCAACTCTTAAAACTTGGGTACCACGGGCAAGCCGTCAAAACACGGGGGTACCATGGGAATTATCCGTTTGTTTAATTGTGTAGCTCTCACGCAGAAAACGATCTCACGAAAGATCTACAGTTAAATAAGATCCAAAGTTTTGCCTTGACCAATGGTATGGTTGGGTATCACATGAAAAATATTGATCTCAATTTTTCGAAAGTCATAATCTCATTTTCCACTTAATCAGCTAGATTGCATAAGACTAACCTAACATACTCACGAAAAATAAAAACTTAATTAAACTAACATATACGCAAATCATTTGTCGCTATTGGATTCATTTTAAAACCTTAAAATGATCATATTTTATTGATTATAACACGTTGCATGGGTAAAACTGTCTCAATGACACCTACTCGTTTTAAGTCTCATACTTAGTATACTCGTATCAACTATCAAGCATGAGATCAACAACTTTACAGTAGAATTACTGGATCTCTCCAAAATTATTGGACGTTAATTATATGGAATTACTTGTAATACGGAGTAGTAATTAAGGCCCATCATAACCTTATCATTATTGCCATCAACCATGCATTGACCGATTAAATCTGCCCAATCACATGACAAGTTGCTTAAGTAATCGCTTATATATGATAATGTAAAATATAGCAAGGCATTTGTCTAGAGAGCATAACTACTTGGTGGTTGATTAAGACCATTATATATGAAAATTAATAGAGAATATTTAATCTGCTTTTTAAATTTTGGGACAGACATGTTTGTTGTTGGCTTTTTGACAAATATTTTAGGGTTTTACTTAGATCGAATTTGTTAAGATATAAAGATCAATTATTAAATTTTAACTATCATTTTAAGATTTTTGGTGGGTTGATCTTCTAATATAGTATCAGATCGTCTCGAGCCACACGCCTTGAGGTCTCAAATTCGACACCTGAAAGTGTCTGGCCACGCGGTTGCACACCTACCGACATGTTAAGTTTTCCCTTTATAAAAAACATGTAAAATATTACTCCGTATTCGTACAAATTTTTTAGATTTACTACACTTTAGATCGCGTGTCTATCTTTAAGGGAGCCTCCCTCATTTGTACCAATGTATATTTATGCAAATATGTACGGAGTATTGTTTTATTTCCTTACATTTTTTTGTTTTGCAATCATAAAATTGTAATATAGTAAATCTAGCTCTTTATTAGTGTCAAATATCATACTTCGTAGCATAATTATTTTTTTGGTAGAAATGTAAGTATATCATTAATCATCAAAATAACACCAATTACAATACAGCTCCTTAACCATGCCAATTCTCATTTCCTACTACTCATTTTTACAATTCACCTATAATTTTTGTATCCATTCCCGTTCTTTCATCCTCATGTTGCTTCGTTTGTCTTCCATCACTCTCATCTTGATCATGCTGCAGACTCGTTGAACCACCGCATATGGCATACACGCTTTGCTCTTTCCAACATCGATTCCTATCAGTCCAGACTATGTACACTAATGCGATAATGCACGCACCAATTACTTGCTTATGTAATAGGGAACTCCATCTCTTAATTATTTGTCCACCAAATGAATGTTGCAGTAGAAGCTATTTGAATACCGAGCTTCTGACTGAGTACCTCTAGACAAAGGCTACTTATATCTGCAATTGAAGAATAGATGTTCCATTGTTTCTCCTGCTTCCCTGCATAAGTAATAGGTGTCCTCCCCGAGAATCCCCCATCGTTTTAATCTATCCTTGGTGAGCAATTTCCCATGAGCACACAACCATCCTATAATAGAATGCTTGGAAATGTTCATTCTATTCCATACCATATGATACCAATTAACTATTGGTTTCTGCTGAATTAGCCATTTATATCCATCTGAGCTCACATATGATCCTCCAGGGTTTCTCCATACATTCCCAAATCTCATCTTAAGCTTGTTCTTAACCTTGCATATGGCTCTCCAAGTCCAGCTGGTGTTCAATAATGTAGGCTCATACTCACACCAATCCTTATGTCTAAGGTATACACTATGCACCCACCTTATCCATAAGTGGTCCTTAGCCAGAAACTTGGTATATATTCAACTACCTTCTACTGCAACATTCGTGTGGTGGACAAACAAGAGATGGAGTTCGCTATTACGGAAGCAAGTAATTGGTGCGTGCACTATCGCATTAGTGTATATAGTCTGGACAAATAGGAATCGATGCTGGAAGGAGCACAGCGTGTGTCTGCCATCTGTGGTGGTTCAACGAGTATGCACCATGATTAAACTGAGAGCACTGGAAGACAAACGAAGCATCATGAGGTTGAAAGAACGAGAATGGATACAAAAATTATAGGTAATTTGGTACAATGAGTAGTAGGAATTAGAATTGGCATGGTAAAGGAGTTGTAAATGTAATTGGTGGTATTTTGATGATTAATGATATACTTACATTTCTACCAATAAAATGTAGAGAAATGGACGAAAGAGTATCCTATACCAAGATAATCCTAAATAAAAAGAATATGCATACACATTGACCTCTTCTACTTCTTGTAACCTCGAGGAGACAACGACTCCTGTTACGTTTTATTTTTAAAGTCCGCAAGCATACGGGTAGTGTAGCATACGGGTCGATCACAGGGAGGTGAATGATT
>JAUEKU010050207.1:0-13881 GCA_032274805.1 Gypsophila paniculata | reverse complement strand
ACAAGGTGACATTCAAAATGTTGTTAACATAAACTTGAGCAAAACGATAATACAAATACTACACAAATTCTTATTTAAGACGGATTATCCGTCTTAAGATTAAGACGGGTTAAGTACTTAGAATAAAAACAAAAGTTAAATGAATTGGAAAAAGCAAAAGGTTTGTCTCATATGTACAAGTGGATCATACTTGGCCCGTTTTAAGCTCTGTTCGTTTTAAGAGATACTTATTTTAAATACTACTCCTATATGATATACCTAGAGTTTTTTACCTTTAAAACATAATTTGTCGAATATTACTTTGTACCATTTAATCTCTCCAACCCACCATTTCAGTTCAATTTAGGTTCATTAATTTCATTTCAGTTGAGTTCAAGTCTACTAATTTCAATTCAGTTCAGGTCCATTAATTTCAGTTCAGTTCAGTTCAGCAAAATTCGGTCCAAAAGAACAAGGCCAAAGTTAGTTGTTTTTTTTTCCCTTAATAGATTTTAATTGATTAACGGTAGGTCTTACGTGTGAGACGAGCTCACATGAGACCTACTAATCTTCGATAACCTTGTGATTTTTGCTTAGACTGTCTCACGCTATCTTATTGTGAAATCAACCAATAATATATTAACAAAGTTAAAGGAAATATATATTTAATGTGACTGGCGTCGTAATAAAACTATCCCAAATTTTTAGCTGAGACGATTTCAAAATAAACTTATCATGAGACCTCTTACATAAGAATGGTTACTTTTCTTTTTTAACCGTGACAAAGCGGCCAACCTACCAGTAAGCCATCGAATATCGGATTGAAGCTGGCTCCGGCAGGTTGATGACAACCATTTTGTACACAAATCAACAATCTTAAGCCAAAAATAACTCGGAATCATACTATATATTAAAGCAATGTAAATATTATATATGGTAGCACCACAATCATTTGGATGATGTGTTGCAACTAGGTTAATTTGGACAATGTGTCGCAATTATAGAGTTTTAGAAAAAAGTCGACCAATCAAATTAGATCAAACTGTCATGTCAAATACACACTAATTTAGCAAATCACCACCTATACAAATTTATAACCATGACTATACAAAACAAATATTCTGTACAAAACTGCAAACATAAAAGTAGCCCACATTATATAGTTTTTGATAAATGATAAGAAGCTTTTCATTTAAACCAAGTTGAATGTTGATATAAAGAATATTACGAGATGGTTATATTATATTGTTTTGATATTTGTAGCAAATCGTCGATCGAAGCCGTATTTTCCATGCATATCGTTTAAATAACAAAATCCGTGATGTTTCAAGGGATTGATACTAGTATAATCAATTACAATGAAAGATAAAAAAAATAAGAGGAAAAGGTTTTCAATGATTAGTGAGTTGAGATAATGAGATTTTAGCCATAAAAATAAAGGTATGATAGAAGATATTATTTGGAAAAGAAGAGAGAATATGTTTTATCCAAAAACATTTTTTTATAAAGGTTAGATATGATGTGACAATTACGAGAGGTGATTAAAGGCAAAATAAAAGTAAAGTAACTACTAAGGGCGCAACAATGACGATCAATGATGGAAATTGTAATTTGGCAAATTTTAGACAAAAGTAGGGAAAAGTAATTTGGTAACTGAAATACTTCAATCAAACTTATTGATGAAATCTGTCAATGTAATCAATCCACTTAATACAAACTGCTTATAATTATGTCATACAAACACAAAATACGAAATATAACATAACTTGCTTAATCGTATAATCATGGATGAAGGACTAGTGTTTGAGCTTTACACCAGTGACAGCAAAAAATCAAAGTAACAAATCAAGAAACTCTTCAATAATGGTAGAAAACATATTTAATTTATAACCAGAACGACAGCAATACAAGTGCGATCTAAACTCGGCCTACATTTCACAGCAGTCTGCAAATAGTAAGCGTAAATAAAAGAGACTGGGAAAAGGTAACAACTCAAATTTTCTCTCCGCAAACAGATAAAACCCAGTAACCTCGTGTCTATGTTGATGGTTCGACATCCAAATCCCTCCAACCCGGCCTTTCAGGTGATGCAGCTAACGACCTAAATAAGATTAGCGCTTTTAAGGAATCTTATCATCCTACAGTAGTAAGGCCATATTGACTCCACATAATCAAGGTACTTCTCCATCAACCACTCTTGTAATGCCTTCAATTTCCTCCTTGATAGTTCTTTGTAGTCGGCATTTCTTAAGTTGATCATCGGTTGTAATAAACGAGCTCTAATCTCCTCCTTCAACTTCCCTTTCACAATGTACTCGTGTGATATTGAGTAATAAGCTGGCAGGTTTTTGATTATCTTTATGGTTTGCTTGAAAGAAAAAACATAGAGAGCGACAATTCCACGAACAAGCTTAACATAGAGAGCGACAATTAGGGGACCCATAACCCACAAGGGAGTCAATTCTCTCGAAACTTCAGCGCCATACACCACATTTACAGCCAGATAGAGAGGTATGCTGCATAGCATTGGAAATATTAGTAACGATAATATTGATAATTAACAATGAAGACATACATGAACAAGTAGATCTTTCCTAATGAGCTGATTCTAACTATAGCAAAAAGCACAACGCACTAAAGATTTCCTGCTGGAAATCATCAGTATCAAACCATCAACAATGCCTCAAAGACACCTCCTTATGGAGGGGTACCAGGGTTGGAACTTGGATATATACAATCTTAACCCACGTCAACAAAAACACAGAAGCTGGTTACTGATGACACAATGAAAAAAAAATCGAGAATTGCGTCATCTTCGGGTAATTTGAGTACACCAGAAAAAAAACTACACACATCTAAAGTGCCTCACATATTATCAAAGCAAACGGGGGAAACATCCACCAACACAGAAGATTAATAATAATATTTTTAGGGCCATGTTTAAAGACAAAACCCTGGGATAATGATGACCTTACTCTTGAATTGAAGAAAAAAGAGACACTATTCAAATATGATCCACAACCCATTTTAGTCGAGTATTCGGCTACTTCAAAAGTAAGAAGCATCTCATTTAGTGAACTATCTTTATTTATTCATATCCCAACAATAAATGTTAAGTGTCTGTCGCCATTAAAAATGGAATGGAAATAATTAATGGTAACAGTGATGACAGGACACACGACTCTCCCAAACCCAAAGCAATCAAACTTGCTGTGGAATGGTTAAGGCTTTCAAGTGTTGCTTCGTAGAGCGGATAGGGATAGTCACTTAGTCACCCGAGTCACTTACAAATAGAGTTGTCATATGGACACTAATCACCATAGCTATAGTGAAGAAATCAGTCAGTTTCTACTTTCTGAGGAGTCTATTCCCAGATAAAAGTGAGAAAGCATAATAGATATAGCATTATATATCTATTCCATCAGAGTATGACCGGGATATTTCTAAAACCTAAATATTGAGCTTCAATCTTTATAAGCAACTTGGTTTGTTAGTAACTATAGACATAAATCTGAAGGCATTTAAGTAACAAAATCAATGATACTTAGACTCGTCAACCAATGTCGAATGTGACACTGAGTTGGGAGTATCCGACACTTGAATTTCAGAGTGATGTGAAGAGTCTTGACCAATTCTCTAGACGAGATCAAAATTGGCAACGAAACTGTATATGCTTCTCCCTTAAAGGAAACTGCTGATTTTCCTTTCATCAAATGATTACAATTTGATCTCTTTAGATAAACATCTTTTAAGGAATGAATAGAGCACATGAAAATGCTGGAGTAATGTGAAATAAAAACACCCTGGTCGATAAGAAGCACCTGGCCAATGCACAGTGTAAGCAAATAGAAGTGCTTGGTCAATAACAGTCTAGATTGATCCAGATAGTTAACATTCTAAGAAACAATAGCTAGTGCTCCAACAAAAGTTACTATGTACTATTACGACAATGACACTAAATTATCGATTTATCGTGCATTTTGCAGAATAATATGGAATGCAAAAAATGGAGAGGCTGCCAAAACAAGAGTTAGGGAGAAAGTTGAAAGCTTCAAGCAGAATTGTCACACTTACAATATGATTAAGGGAACTGTAATTGTTGCATCCAACCCCAGAAAGTAGCACAGAACCACTTTTAGGATCTCACCTCTTCCGTTGGTAGTAGTTGTCTTCTGCTCTCGTGGGATGTCAACCTGCGGCGGCCCTTCCACCACATCGTTTCCAATTTCATTCGGTGCCCCGGTGTGCAGAATGTTCAACCACTTCTCAAACAATCTGCGTATTACCTTAGATCCAGAAATTGGCTTGTCTGATTCAGACGTGTAAGAAACTGATAAATCGTGAGGTGTTGAAGACTCAGATAGTGTTTCATCCCTGATTTGCGACACAGTAGAAATTTTTACAGAATTTTTGGACAATTTAGATTTATTGGCCGAGTCTCCGCCATCATTTTGAACGTTTCCTTTAAAGGATGAGATTTGCAAGCGTTTCCCTTTTACTTGACGCACACATGGACAAACTGATCTGCAATAGCAAAAAACTTGAAGTTACTTCATAAAAATAGTTAAGTCAATGAATGAATATGAAAAGTAAGCTCAAAATTACAGAATCACTAGAACCCAACATCAACAACATTTCCATTGGTGTTTCAGGGATTCCATTTTAGCAACCCAAACCCATAATTCGAAAAAGGAAAACAGGTCATCATGATTGTCTAATTGACATACAAATTGGCAAGGACACCGTAAATGATCTTCGTGCTACAATTTTCACAATAACAAATAACGATTGTCTAAACTTGAAAATCAAGCTCCATTTCAAGACTTAAAAGGTTTGACTTATCCAAAGTAGAAACTCATTACTGCATAGTTGAACAGCAACTAAGCCTAGATCAAATATGGCGCCATGTGTTACATTAGTTTGATACTCCCAGTTGGTTACAAGCTTGATGTTAGGCCACTATGAGTAGTTTCATTACAAAACCTTATTAACAAAAACACAAGGTGGGGGACAAATATTGAAGCTAGACGAAGAGAAATAACTATAGTAACTCCGTTTCTATGAAACATATCAAATTTCACTAGCAGAAGGCCTTACGGAAAACGGAAGCACGATCAGTAAGCAAGATCACTATAGGTTGATATACACAATGGTTTTCAATCTTTGTATCTCATGGTAACGGTGTCGCAGAATTGTACTTGTCTCGACCATCGCCGTCCGGGTTGTGGTTATCAAAGTGATATTTAATTTTGAAAGCTTAGCTCGAAATCAATACATCGCCTACTTCATATTTCATTAAAGATGAAGTGTATGTACAATGATTAATTAGACCACTATAATACGAATTTTTACTCTTTCTTCTAAACATTTGGCCGATACACGGTGTAACTCAGTCATCTCCTCTTCGCGGGTTGTATCAAACTGGCCTACACACGTTAAAACTATGTTGACCAGGACAATTTTGTCCAATTTTTAATTACCCAATTCATCTCATGATATGGCTTTGGATATTGATACATCTCAGGCAATACGGAAGGCATCAGCTGAAACCTAAGACCATTACATACACTATGGAATAAACAAAACAAAGCATTGAAAACTAATTGTTGGCATCAAAAGTCTATAGTGGATAAAAACAAATTGCCGATACACCAATGGAATTCTAGCTAACCATACATACGGAGCACTCACCTCAAAGTGTAAGCATGCTTTGAGATAGACCTATCTTTTCGTGAAACCATTTGGAATCGGACGCCATTGTGCTTCGACCTTACTCCTTTGCTTGGTGATAAAGTCTCAAAAGGAACTATAGTATACGAACTCTGAAATAGACAACAACAAAGCATTCAAGATCAAAAAGCCAAGTCAACAAGACAACTAAGAAACAGCATCAACAAAATAATAATAATAATAATAATAATAATAATAATAATAATAATAATAATAATTCGTAAAATCCAATAAGCATTGAAAACAGTTGCATAATACTGCACCTCAGTCCAAGCACATATCATTCTGTTTATGGTTAAAGGGCTTGTGAAGTCCAAACCTTTATTCGACAATAATGTCCTATATTCCGAATCGATTGAAAAACAAGGTTCCTTCACCACATCCTTTAATATACATGTACTCCAATAATTAGATACAAAATCACTCAGCAAGTTGTGTCCTTTATTCACAGTACACTACACGAGGCAGGGAACTAAACAAGAATGCACTCGTAAGGCTGAATACCAGTAATAACTATATGATATTTGATTTTACAAGTGAATTATATCGATATTTATCACTTATCTACCAGAGTGAGGGGCTAGCTCAGGTAATCGCCCCCCTTTATTTCGAATAATTATGAAGTGCATAGGACTTTTTGCGTTCATAGATTATAAAATAAGACTTCTTCAAGATATCTTTCTTCCTTCTTGGCCCCGTAACTCAGAGCTTATTCTATGTTAGTTCAACATTCAATAAGACTTGGCATACACGTGTCGAACGGAAGACATATCATTCCAAGCCAACAATATGAATGTTTTCCATAAAACATCCGAGTCAGACTCTCAAACACACATCCATGTTGGATGCTTTTAATCAATTCTAAGTAAGTCCAAGTAACATAGAGCTTGCTACTTTTGCTCTTCAGCCTTATGTTCTAGCTCCACGCCTTACAACCAAATACAATCATCATACAATTTCTCAAGCAAGGAGTATACTGGACGACATTAATACCCGCAAACCACATCAAAAACAAGTCTTAATCCTAAAGAACAAACAAATGGTTGTCTATAAATAAAAACGAAGTCTCAAAAAAGACGGTCTTTTTTGCCCTCCTAACCCGAAGCTTATTCTATGCTACTTCAACATTCAACAAAAACCTAGCATAAGCATGTCCAACACCAAGCATTTTATTCTAAGCCAATGTATTCTAATAAAACAGCCGAGTCTGACACTTGGAAACGCACCCAAGTTAGATGCTTCTAACCGAGTCTGAGCAACAAAAAAGCTAACTAATTTCGCCCTTCAACCTTGTTTTCTCAAGCAAGGAGTATATTGGAAGATACTAATACCAACAAACCGCAACAAAAACAAGTGTTAATTCGAAAGCACGAACAAATAGTACGACGATAAATCAAGTAAAAATCTAATCCAACATGTCGAAAATCGTATCGAATTGTACCTGTAATTGATGGGTCACCAAAACCATTTCACCAACAGTGAAATACAATCATCTACCCAGAAATACCTGCTTCAATATTCATAACAATTAGAACAACATAACCCACAAATAAGTAACACAAATTCTTAGGTGAGACGGTCTCACAATTGTTTTGTTTATTGTGAGACGTCTCACACAAGTAAATAACAGACCGAAAACCAAACAAATGCAATCATCATAAAAAAAAAATCAATATTCGGAACACTAATTCTCGTATGAGTCCGTCTGACAATAATAAATTATTATAAGACCACTTTACTCTCGACATTTTATTTGTAGCGGTAATCGTGACCCTTTATTATCGTAGTACAAATAGTGTCATATCCCCAAAACATTAAAAAAAAATAAAAGGTGATAGAGAGGAAATACTACCGATTAATGGCATGATGATTTTGGGGATTTAAATTAAAGAGCGTTGATTGTTGAATTATTTGTGATTGAATTTTCTAGGGTTTCGGTGGTGATTTTATGTGGATGAATTGAGGTAGAAGAAGAAGAAGAAACTAGAGAGGTTTGTTTAACGAAGGAGAAGAGAGTGAGGTTGGTTTAGTTTGGGTGAAGTTTTAGGATTCATTTGCCATGGTCATGGATAATGTTGCTCATCTTATATACCGACTAGACGACTACTCTATCTCCCTCTCCTTTTTTTTTTTTTTTTTTTTTTGTAAATTTCACCGTGTATCCCTGTATTTTATATTTTATATTCCAAAATATATCCCTAAACTTTTTAATTTGTCTATGCTATGACCATATTTAACTTTCAATTAAATTAACTCGAGTCATTAAACCATCAAATTTATATGACGAAATTTCAAAGTAAAAATGTCGGGAGTACATTGTTTAATTTTTTGAAATGTCAGGGTATATGACGAAATTTCAAATAAGTAGGGGAATAACATGGAAAACTGAAAAATATAGGGGCATACGGTGGAATTTTCTTTTTTTTTTCAAATTGCAAATTCTTATTTACGGCGGGTCAAATTTATGATCGAAATATATTACTCCCTCCATTTCATTGATAAAGCTCCGTTGGTATATGACACAAGTTTTAAGGAATGAGAAAAAGTAAGGGTGTAATGGTCTTTTCCTATAATATGTAAGTTTTGTGTATGGAAAAATGTGAAAAAAGTAGTGTTATTTTGGTCATTTTAAATGGAAAAAGTAGATGAATCTTCCTATATACTAAATGACAGTTCTTGCTGATGTCATTTATGCCACATGTCGCCATTCTATGCGTTTTTTTCCCGCCATAAGTCTTTGCTTACATCACCTTCTCAAAGGTGAATCTTGCAAAAAATAGTAACTAACAAGGTTTGAACCTATGACCTCCAATTTCACAAGTTGATATCTCTACCACTCATCTACATTTACTTTTATGTTCAATTGTTTAATGTACAAATCTATGACTCTACTAAATTACAATCTAAAAATTTAATATTGGTTATATAAAAAATATATATATATATATTAAGAATAAATTACTGAATAAATCGCGCATTTTTGCGCGGGGACTAAACTAGTTTGTAAATAAACCTAAATGAGTGAAATTGTCGAAAAAGGAAAGTGGACTAAATTAGTGAAATGGATGGAGTATCATTTTGTATTATAACTAGTTTAGCTTTTGCGCAAAAACGCGCGATTTAGTCAGTTATTTATTATTGCTATATATATATTTTTAATAGAGTACTTATATAACTAATAATAAATTTTTAGATTGCTTGTTATAGTTAATACGTTTTTTTTAAGAAAAAATGTATAACATCTATCTATTGATTATATTTTAAAAAAAGTTATTGTCTTGTTGACTTATGAATAAATTAAAAATGTTTACTAAGTACAACATTTACATTTATAACAAAGATTTGTCAATTAAATCATAGAGTTTGATTTAGTATGATCATAGATTTGTATGTTAAGTAATGAAACATAAAAGTAAATATAGATTAGTGGTAGGAATATCAATTTTTACATTAGAGGTCATAAGTTTTTTGTAAGATTCGTTTTTGAGAGGTGTGTTGTAACTTGTAAGCAAATATTTTTGGCGGGAAAAAAAACTGACATAAGCAAAACTAACATTTAGTAGAATAGGAGGATGTTACCGTTTAACGAGAAGAGCTATACATTTTAATACTTCATCCGTCTCATTCAAATGTCAACATTTAATTTTTGCACAAAAAATAAGGGAAGAGATTCAATTTACCCTTTATATATTACTACATACTCTATATTTTATTCTCAAAAGTAGGAGAGGTTGTATGTGGTAGGCTCTAATCGTCTGATGAGTTGTAAATTAGATGAAAATAGTTTGATAATCTTTTACTCAAATAAAGTTATCAAATATAAAAAGTGTTAACAATTGACTTATACAGCCATAAATGGAGAATGTTAACAAATAACCGGGGTAGTGGGAGTACAAAATAGTACGAAGTAACATTTTTCATGTCATAAGTTTACGCAAAAATGACTCATCTTGGGGGTGAGACTTGTAGTACAATGGTACGGAGTAACATTTTTTCTGTCGTAAGTTTGCGACGAAAATGACTCATCTTGGAGTGAGACTTGCTCTTTCTCAATTGGGAAAATTACCCAAAATAATTTGGAATTCACTCGCTTTATACAAATTCTTGTATAAAATCGTTCTATTTTAACTTATGGAGTAATAAGATCAAATTATTATAACACTTTTAATGGTAGTCTTAAGTTATAAAAAGGTGTTGTGTTAATTTCAAATAAGACCTCCTTAGAGACTTATGGATTTTACACACAAGTTGACGTCTTTACAAAATAATTCCAAGTCGACATAGGTATTCTTATCTTGCACCGTTTTTATATTAATAAGTGAATTTTTAATCCTTTCAATTGTATTTCTCTTTTTTTTTCATTGGTTATATAGTGTAACACAAATTCTCATTTAAGACGGATATATCCGTCTTAAGCTTAAGACGGGTCAAGTATTAAGAATAAGACAAAAATGAAGTGCATAGGGAAGAACAAAAGACTTGTCTTATATGCACAAGTCGGGGTGATACTTGACCCGTTTTATTGTTAAGACGGATAACCCGTTTTAAGGGAGACTTATAAATAAATAAATTGTAATTACTCATAGTGTAATTAAATAAATTGTTGAAAGTTATATTGAATAGATTTTGGTCCACTAAAAGGTGCACTCGGAATAAATGAAGCAATTTGAAATTATTTTGTGAATATTTAAATTTGGGATTGATTCAGGTGAAACAAGCAAACTCCAAATTATTTGACACAAATTTTCTTTTAAATTAAAATCTATTTTCTTGGACCTTTTAAAATGACGTGAAATAAAAAAAATAAACAAATAAATAAATCGAGTTAAACAAAAGAAATGATGAATGGTTACAATCCTTTTTTCCGTAAATCAACAGTATATCAGCCCTTCCTTTAAAATAAGGGTGTTGTTCAATCGCATACGCGTTTTACTCAAACGCATACGCGTTTTACTCAAACGCATACGCAATTGACAACTTTACCCTTTTATACTTTTACATACAAATTTTTGTTCTTCCCTGTCTCCCTTAAACTCTAAATCACTCACTAATCAATTAGATTAAACTTTAACAAAAATGAAAAGTATATAATACAAAATAAATTAAATCACATTAATTTTTTTTTGGAAAATAGCCAAAAGGCCTTAAAATCACATTATTAATTAACAACTAATAATTTAAAATTGAGATGACAATACAAATTACACTCAATTGAATAAAAAATAAAAAAATAACTAATTAATATAAAAATAAAATAATAATTAATAATATTATAAAAAAAAAAAAGTTGACGGTGCCACTAGTGGATCGAAGAAGCAAAGAAATTAAATCACTTCTTGTGCTCAGATTGTGTCGCTGAAGGCCCACCACCACTAACAACCACCTCATGGCCTGCACCAAGCAAAGCCTCCTTCGACCACAACCGCCGCGCCAACCACCATAACCCGCAACCACAGCACTACCACTACATCCTGCGCCGCCATCGTACTTTTGACCTCCGTAGGGCGCCTTCACCAGACCACCACACCCCCGCCATGGCCACAATCACCATCCACCACTAAAACCCTAACTACTAAAATAACCAAAAAAACATAATTAACGTACAATTTTAATTTTAATAATAAACAAACCTAAATAATTCACATGTGTTATATGTAAATCTTGATCATAATTGATTGATTTGAGTAACTGGAGAACAAATTGATTACTTTTGATAAATTTTTAGATTAATTTAATTTTTTTCAAAGAAAATTTAAGTTGATTTTTAAAGAGAGAAACTATGAATTAAAAAGTTGGGTAAGGGCAGTACGTGGAAACATTATGAATAAAAGTATGTGTTTGATTAAAATTCGTATGTTGATCAATTACGAAAAAAAATGGTTGAAATTACTTGCCTACCCTTTAAGAAAGTGTTTGGTTCGCACGATGGTATGGGTTTGGAATCAGGAATCAAACCAAGATGGTATCGGGTTGGAACTTGATCCCTGATATCTTGTGTTTGGTTCAATTTCGGGTTAGGTTTCATCCCCAATACTTTATATTTGGTTTGAAACATTTGGAATCAGGAATGAATTTTTTTCATCCTAACACTATTAACTTAAAATAAAAATTTTAACATTTGTACGTGTTTTCTTACATGTTAAAATTTTATAAAGATATCCTCCGTTAATTAATCGTCATTACTTCACTCGTCATGAATCCCTAAAACAATAAATAACTGATTAAAAAATCTATTTTATTCCGTAAATTAAAAATCAAAATTTAGACCACATGTTTAACAATAGCCACCATGTATTTATTGGTTGCCAAAGTCTACATACTTTAAGACAAGTCCTCACATAAACCAAGAATATTCAACAAAAATGAGCCATTCAAGTATACTTCCTCGAGTTCCTCCTACCTTAAGTTTCTTACCAAAACACCTTCAAATTACTTACCCTAAAAGTAAAAACCACGTAAAAGTCAATAATACACAAAGAGTAATAGTCCTACAAAATGACCCCAAAGAAGGGTATATAAACAAGTCATCATGTGGGTTATGTAAATGTGGTAGAAGACATTTTATAGGTCCAATATTTGTTACCACGTTCTTGTTATCTTTTCCTTCTTTTGCATTTGAGCAACTTACCTCTCCTTCTATGGTATGACCTTTCTTCTCTTCTTTTATTTTGGTTTGGATAGTGAAATAATAGAGGTGGGGTCATGTGAGGCCGGTCATTTTGATGGGGCCGTGAGGAGCTTTTAAAAAACATAGACATAGTAACATTCCTCGTTGAATAGATAATTTGATATTATTGATTGAATTTTAATCATTAGTTTAGATTTTCAGGTTACTTTGAGGTCATAGACCGTCCCCGTGGGTCCAATATGGGGAGGTCCCAACCACAAATTAGTTAAGAAAAAATTTGAAGGGAACGTTTGCTGTGCATAAGTCTTTAGAAAATTATTGTTTACCAATTTATGAATTATACATTTGAGATATTCAATTCAGAAACTAAATTAATACTCAAAAATTTAAATATCATTTAGAAACTTGTTAAAAAAATCAGAAAATTTGCATCTGATGTAATAATAAGATGCATAATCCTATTTTTCACTGTTTACCACCACCTTCAACGCCACCTTAAGGTAATTGTTGGAGTTCTATAAATCTTTAACACGGCCTCTCACATGAACGCCTTATGGATTTGAAATGTGGATGGCGGGCCTTCTCATATCCGATGTTAAGATATTTCACTTAGAAGAAACTCAGAAAGGGTGGTGAGATTCGAACCCGCAACCTTTAGTCATATGGCTATGATACCATATCAAGCAACCATCTCAACCAAAACAACCAAAACTTTAAGATAATGCTTAGAATCCTATGATCGATTTTATAAATCTCTAACATGTTACTAGTAGCAATTTATCTTTTCATTTTCTTTTATTTGAAACAAGTTTTAATTTATAATCATTTATTGAAACTTACTCCCTCCGTTCCCGTCATTTGTTTACCTATTTTATTTTGGGTGTATCATTCATTTGTTTATCTTTCTATTTTACGAAGGTATTCAATGAGTAATTTTGACTCACTTCTCCCTTATTGTCCACTTGTCATTTATTCATTAGTCCTCAACACTCTCCTTGGTCTTTGTGCCAAATCAAAAGGAAAACAAATGATTGGAACGGGGGAGTACTACTCAGTGCCTATTATAAACAGCATTTTATAAAATACTACTGAATATAATTTTTTTTAAAAAAATTACTACCAATTATGTCACTTTGTTTACACATTACGAGCAAAAATGTAATTTTGAATACATTTTTAAATTTCTAATCACTACTTAATACATTTACTAGAGGTGAATGAGTTTAGGTGGAAAGATTATGTACTACTCGTCGAATGAGCTGCATTTCGGTGACACTATGAATGATAGTAAAGGAAAAGGATACGATTGTGCGAGAGGAATGTTATACGGTTTCACAGGATACGATAAAACATAATATTTTTTCATTTAAACAAGGCCTCAATCTGGAATGTTTAACACAATTATGTTGATAAATTAAGGGTGCTTGTGGAAGAAACCAGCCCAATATAAATTCCCACATGTGATCTCACATCGGTCATGAGATGAGAGTTGTTCTAGTTTATAAGGCCTAGGGGCTACTCCTCCTATTGCCAATTGGTTTTAG
>JAUEKU010049774.1:2744-13894 GCA_032274805.1 Gypsophila paniculata | reverse complement strand
TCTGATGACGCCGTTGCTATACGCTTGCCATAGTAATCCATCTGGAAATCATGGACAGTGTCTTGGTGACCTGTTTCGATCTTCTGTACTCCCATCTTTAACCTTAACTCCCTAGCCACTCAATTAACTATTTCTTCTCGATTTCTGCCAATTGAGTGAATCGCAAAAGTTGAGTGTGCAATCACATTGACGATTTCAAAATATTTTTAATCATTCATCCAATCTTATTAGTCAAACTGATGACCAAAAAAAATCTGATTCAATTCAATAACTAATCAACTGTGATCCCTACTTCCAAACCGACGACAAAAAAGCCTTTGATTCAATAACGTAGTCAACTGTAAACGATGACAAAAACCTCCGGTACGATAACTAATCAACCCAATTCCAACGATTCGATGATTTGAAATTTAAAAAAAAAATTAGGGCAAAACTACATTACATTGACAATCATTTGCAGACAAGTTTCAAGCTTTCACCGAATGTAATTACTCGTAAATCGATAGCGAAAAACTCTAATGCAATAACTAATCAACTGCAAAACCCTAATTCCCACAACTCAGTGATCAAAACATCAAAACATAATTAATTCAATAATTCAGTAATTCAAACACAAGAACATCATTGGATTAAACGAAGTACATATAATCAGATCAAAATCACGAAAATCGAAACGATACGAAACACAATTAATTCTAACTTAATTAGTAAATTAATCGACGAGATCAAACACATTACTAATCTTAATTATGTTCGATACAAAAATTAACCGAAAAATCGAAATGCGAGATGAATAATAATTGGAGAAGAAGAGTAAAACCTGAAAAATTAGGGTTAGTGAGCTGTGAATTGAAAATGAAATTGGGGATTTTTTCTGGGGATATATAATTAATTAATGAGTGCAAATGTGCAATGGCGTGATGTAAGTCAACCAATGATGTGGTGCTTGTGTGCTAATTTTTTGACCTTCACTTTGCATTTTTGGGGTTCCATTTTAGGCATATTCTAATTCTAATTAAAGACGGGTTTATCCATCTTGAATTTATAATGGGTCAGATATATTTGAAATAAGATAAAAATAAAATGTTTACGAAAGAATATAAGATTTTTTTTTCTTATATGCACAAGGAGGATCATACTTGACCTATTTTGTTATTAAGACGGATATACTAGGCCTTTGACAATTGTGTATTGGGTTGATATGTTTTTTTTTTTTTTTTGGTGGGTCGGTTTTTTTTTGTGACGTTATATGTAGTCATATTGAGGTGGATTATTATTGGTGAGTTGTGATCAGATTTCTCGAAATTGATCTGAGCCAGTATTGACTAGATTCATACTTGAATAGATGAATCCAAATATGATTGAAATTTAAATTGTCAAAGCCATAAGATCGAATTGGTATACAATTCACTTCCTATTGCATATTACGAGTATTATCTAAATAATAACTTGATTAAAAAACACTCGAAGCATACATGAATTTTATTCGATTCGTCCCAATCAGATCTAACACAGATTCAAACATACGTGAAATGACCAATTCAATATGACATTATCCGTAGTCCCATAACCATTTGTTAGGTCTACTTGTGATTGGTTAAGTCGAGTTTCATTCTGATTATTTTTCTAATTGTTACAATATTAATAGAAATTCCATAGTATATTTTCACGTAAGAAATATCTTTTTTTGTTTGTATTTTGTAATTAAATACACTTTTCAAAGTTAATACGGAGTACTTGTAATTACATATTCTTAAGTCAAACTAGAATCGCTTCATCAATTACATCGAATCATCCTAAATCTCGGGTCATTTTTTAGTGAATTTTGATTTCAATTTGCGTTGAGAATATCGTTTTAACTTTTTTGATTTATCGAATAAAATTAAAATGGTTCAGATCGAGCTAATCAAGTGAAATTTTAGTACCTTGAATTCTTTTTTCTTTTGGGAGAAAGTATGTCTATTAAAAAATTAGAATAAATCATACTTAGGAGAAAATTTCGTGAAATATTTTATAATTAATCAACAAATATCCTTTAGGAAAAATAATTTGAATCAAAAACAGGCATGAGCAAACATAGGCCTTACTTATATATGATCCAATAAATAAATAGATCATATAGATAATTTTGTTATGTATATTAGATAATGAATGTGAAAGATGATTAATGAGAGATGTATATTATACCATATGAGATGCTTATATAGTACAAGAGGATTAGGGTTTTCCTCAAATCCTAAACATATGAGCCTTGGGCCAGCTGGAGATCCACATTACATATATTTTATAACACTCCCCCTTGGATGTCCATCATCGGAAAGAGTTACCTCATTAATAAATAACCTTAATAGATAAAACCTAATAGGACAAAAATCTAACTAAGGAAAAGAGTACAACAATCCCCGAAATACGCACTAAGTGTTGCCTCGTTAAAACCTTGCCTGGAAAACCCAGTGGGACAAAACCATGGCTAAGGGATAAAGAGTGCAACGCGTATTTTACTCCCCCTGATTAGAACATGACTTAACATCCTTGAGACGACGCAATCCAAGTTGATTAACTTAATTTCTCAAATGTCTTGCTCGGATTTGCCTTTGTGAACATGTCTGCTAAATTCTCACAGGAACGAATTTGTTGCACACTAATAACACTATCCTTCTGAAGATCATGAGAACTTTGGCAAAATGTGCTTTGTTCTATTACCCTTACTGAACCCTGTCTTAAGCTGAGCAATGCAAGCAATATTATCTTCATGTAAAATAGTTGGTGAATTATCACTCAGAGATAGACCGCATGATCCTTCAACATGATGAATTAACGATCTTAACCATACACATTCTCGAGAATTTCCAATAATTCTGCATGGTTAAAAGAGGTAGCTGCTATCGTTTGTTTCACACATCACTAAGATATGGGAGTATTGCCAAAGGTTAACACATAGCCAGTTTGAGAACGACCGGTGTGAGGATAACTCAATCATTCATTATATTTGAATCACTTATAACTTTCAATTTTGCTGATGAAAAATATCCGAAAATAGGATCAAAATCTATCGAAAAATAGGCTGCGCAGATTAAGAGACAATTGGATATTCGATTATGAAGACAAATGACACGAAATCTACACAAATAAAACAAAATTAATCAACTTACTGTGCATTAAGTTCTGACGAATAGTCATGATTCATTGATTACAAAAAATGAAGTCGATGAAAGGACGAAAAAAGAGGTTGATGATAAGAAAATAACTGGAGAAAGGAAGTGAAAATGGTGGGTAAAAAAGGAAGGTGAATAGGTAGAATTGGTCCGCGGAAATGAAAGAAAGTGGTCTTTCTCTTGTGGGTTGTTGAGCTGTGGTTGGTTGGTAGTTGGACTGGTCGCGGTGGTGGTTGTTGTTTTCTGTTTTCAATTAGTTTTATAAAATCTTAGTCTTTTCCTCAATAAAAGTCTCTCCTTGCTTGAGAGTTGTAGTGTTTTTTCAGTCCCTTTTTTCGGGGTTTTCGTCCTTTGTTTTTCTATAGGATTTAGTACTTTTAGTACGAGTAATTTGTTGACGGTTCGTCGCTCGTCCTTTCATTTGAAACGTGTATTTTGGCAACGATTTGTGGAACCTGCTGAGTGTAATTTCTCTCTCAAGGTTTTCGTCGAAAAGCTGCAGAATGGCGATATCGAGATCCTTAATCTTCTGGAGAAGTTTTCTTATTTGGTTTTCGTAGATTTGTTTCAGTTTGTACGTTTCTTTTGTAAGTGCCGTTTGGCGTTCTATTAATAAACTGCTCGTTACTCTCAAAAAAAAAGTGTAGAAATATAATTTTTTTTTCAATTGGTAAGAATATATTGCTATTAATTTAGAAAAAGGTAAAACTGAGCATGATTAGAGGTGGCCACGGGCCGGGGCAGCCCGTCACGGGATGGGCCAAATTTTTTGGGCCCCGTAACCGGCCCGTTCAAGGGACGGGCCGGGCCGGTTCTGGCCCGCTTCCCAGAAGTGTGACCCGGAATCGGCCCCTGGCGGGTTTGGGCTGGTTTGGTGCCGGGCCGAGCCGGGCCGAACCATAATTTTGGTTTTTTTTTTGGAACACGAAAAAGGTAAATATAAGTAAAAGGAGAAACATACAAATTATTATTATTTTCACAAATGCTCAAAACTACTAATCTTACAACCTCTAATCGGTAATTTTATGAACATTAATTAAATGTCTACTCATTGAACCAGTACCTTCGCATGTGGTCCAAGAGTATTTTCTACTTACGCCTACATTGTAGCACAAAAGGCAAGTACATTTAAATTTTCGTTGATTTTCTGGATCAGGATCTTTATCAAAATAGCTCCATACAAAAGAAGACCTCGAACTACTAGAAGAACCTGAATGACCTAGCTTGATCCATATTAGTTGGTGCCCTTGGTGGTGCTGGTGTCGGCGGTGTTGGTCCTGGCCGAGTTGACGGTCCTGGCCCGCTAATTTGATGAACTCTAAGTAAGTGTCGACTTAGAGGACAAGTACCATCGCCTCTGGCCCAAGAATAGCTTTTACTTATGCCGTTGCTGTGACATTTCACGCAAACGGCTCTCCTTTTATTTCTATTTTGTGGATCTACTTCTCTATCAAAGAAATCTCACACAAAAGAGTTAGATCTCGAACTAGAACTAGAATTGGGATCCATTTTATGTGTTTTTAAATTATAAGAAAAAGATGAAAAACTAAGATTAGATTACGAAAATTAGATTATAAGAAAAAGATTCGATTATAAAAGAGAATTAGAATATGAGAATAATGAACAGAGAGATTGAGAATTTTTTGAGTATGAAAATTATGAAGGATTGATGTGGTATTTATAGGATGAAAAATTAAAAATAAAAAAATAAAAAATAAACAAAAAAAAGGAGAGCCGCACAATTGTAGCCCATGGTTTTGGCCCAGCGGGCCAGGCCGGGCCGACCCGTTGAACGGGCCAATGACGGGCCGTCAACGGGTCCATGACCGGGCCGGGTTCCAAAAAACGAACCCGAGACTGGCCCGAGTAAGAGACGGGCCGGTTTCGGGCCCAAGCGGGCCGTGCCGGGCCATCAAAAAAGCGGCCCGAATGTCGACCCGTTCAGATGGCCACCTCTAAGCATGATAAAGTAAAAGGAGTTTATAGGTAAAACAAGTAACCGGTAACTTAAGTTTATTATGAGAAGGTGTATATTATAGTTGGGTTTATTTTGAGATAAACGATAGTTGGATTTATTTTAAGCAGGTCGTCGATAGTTGAGATTATTCATGTGAAATAAATGTATATTTTATAACAAATTCCTCAATATTTTTGTGAATCGATTTTTAATCGAAGAACAAACTTTCATTCATTCATTCATTTATTCATAAATCCGATCATAAGCTTTTACATGATACCTTAACAATAACCTTACACAGTGCATACAGGCTCCTAATAGGACGGGTAAAGGGTCACATATACGCAGCATTTCCTGCATCGATTCAACAAGAGATGCCCTTGACCACGAACAATACACTATATATGACCTAATATTGGATAATTCTTATATACAACTTCTCTTACCGACGAAAAATTTAGACGATGAGTCTACAGTTCTACCTCATCTGGAAATTGAGCGTGCGAATGCAGTAGGCATACAAGAAGGCAAAGAATACGCAGAAAGCGACCAAACCAACAGCAACAGGCGCCATGAAATCAGGGTCATAGCCGAAATGGTTTTCTACGTACCACTGAATTGTTGGCTTGTTTGTCATTCCTGGGACTTGAATCGTCTGTGTCAAGTCACCGTATTGTGACACAATTAAGCCGTACACTGTCCAGGCAACAGGGCAAAGCCAGTAGTACCATATCCACCACTTGGGTATTCTCTGATACAACAACAAAAATGTAGGAAAAAAACTCTGTTAGCATTTTAGACGAATATTAATGTTATGTTAGTAACTGTAGTCTTCAAGTTTATGATGTCGGTTTAGCACTTACCGGTTTTGGGATGAAAAACCCGGAGAAGAGGTTGAATAGAGCGTAGAAGAACGCTGCAAAGACAGAAGCCACTTGGTGGTTTGGTGTAATGGAGACAGTCATCATGCCGTAGTAGGTAAAATATAGGAACGAGCAGAACGTGATGAAGAAAAACCAGAAGAATTTTGCTGCGGTCCACTGGAAACTGACCATAGCGTATACTATCAGAGAATAGTACGTTGTTTGCACGAATATGAATGGGATCTCAACCACAACCTGATGTGTCGAAATAAACAACAAAACAATATGAGCAGTAGAACAACGTGTAAGACAATCTCGTTTAAGAATTTATGATTTCTGAATTAGTTTATGCTATAACAGCATAACACACACCTGTGAGATGGCATATGGCATGGCAGAGTACATTCCTGCTGCTCTTTCTCGATAAAATACCGTTCTCTCAATAGACACGACTGGCTGGACAGTTCCACAATTGCAGACTCCGACAAATAACACCGCAGCATACATGGCTCCAATGACTATGGTTAGACTATTAGCATTATCCCTGAATACACACATTCATCAACTAAGTATCAGAAATTAATATACTACGTATAAGATTTGTGAAATGAAGCATAATAGGAAAGAAATAACTTACATTTTATTACCGACTTTATAAAAGATTGCTCCGACAATGAAAGCAGCAACCAAAGTGAAGAAGTATCTGACAAGATTATAGTCAGGACTTCTCCAGTATGTCCACCATTGCTTCCAAAGACACGCCTTAAATTGCCCCCATCGTGACTGCGCATACTGACTAGTGAAGTACAGGTCTTTTGCACCTGGTGGTGGTACGCTCAGGTCCTTTACAAGTGCCTTGTTTCGTCTGCTCAAAATTATTATTATTATTGAAGTTCAGTTGTGTGATTTTCATTAGTGTTTTCATTAGTGTTTAAAGCTAGTACTTTCGAGGTATTTTAAAGAGCATCGGTTAGACTTACTGGTGAAGTGCAGATGATTTGTAATACTCGGCAAAATCCATTCCAAGCCGTACTTCAGCTGCGATGGAACTTACTTCTAACATCCATGTTGCAGGGTTGTACTTCTCGGGTATTTTTGGAACTCCAGTAATCGCCTCGAAGTACTCAACAACTTTGTGGGAATTTTGGCCTAATGGTCCGGAGTAGATCACTTGTCCACCTCTCTTCATCAACAATAGCTACATAACACAAGTATACAATTGCTGATTAGAGAAATCAAATAGTCGATGTCAGCTAGCGCCATAGTACGAGTTTGAAACCCGTCATCATCAAAAGTGTCTTACCTCATCAAATGCTTCGAAAATATCGATACTAGGCTGATGAATTGTGCAGACAACAGTTCTACCAGTGTCGACAGTGTTCCTGACGGTCCGCATAACAATGGCTGCAGCTCTAGCATCTAGACCAGACGTCGGTTCATCCATGAAAATGATGGAGGGATTAGCAACAAGCTCCACTGCAATTGTTAGCCGCTTTCTTTGTTCTGTTGACAAGCCAGTAATGCCTGGTAACCCTACAATGGCATCTTTAAGGCTCTCTAACTCGACTAACTCCATCACCTCATCCACGAAAACCTGACATATGAAATAAAGTTTAATTGTTATAATGCTGATTCTATATTCAATGTTTCCATTTTAAAGAGGTCAAACACTCGGTAAACTATGGTTATGAATAATTAGGCATTCATAGAGCCAAAAAGCTCACTAGAGTAGTCGTGCTCAGTATGTAGTGGTAATTGGATACGATTATCTATTGCGGTTAACACAAGGACAAGGTTGCATACGTCCGAGCCCCTTACCCCACTATTGGTTGGAGGCCTTGGAGGCTTGGAGGCTTGGAGCCTAGTAGAGTCGATGTAATGTAGTTGTGGGATTAATGTTCGTTAATTTTGTGTCAAAAAGTTAAAATTAATCATGATTCGTCTTACAAGTTTTTCTTCCTTGGTGACTTCACCAGGGAGCCGAAGGAAAGCCGAGTAGATCAAAGACTCCTTAACAGTGACTTGGGGAGAATGGATATCAGTTTGTTCACAATAGCCCGAAATTCTTGCAAAAGTTTCTTGATTCTTAGGGTAACCCGAGATTTTGATGTCTCCTTCAATGTAACCTCCCGTCTTTCTCCCTGCAAGAACATCCATCAATGTCGTCTTTCCTGCACCACTCACGCCCATCAAGGCCGTCAGCACTCCTGGTCTAAATGCACCCGTCACCCCCCGAAGCAATTGTAGCCTGTCTTCCTGAACCCCCTGTGCCTTCATTTCCTAACATACGAGAATTTAACGAGGGTAAGTTAGATGGTCAGTCGCTTTCATTGTTGGTAATTTATATATGAAAGTCGATTATAATGAAGAATGAAGAAATGAAAGGTTATACTTACTGGTGGCATATCGACATAATAATCAACACTGTCAAATGACATTGCAAGCGGAGTGAAGGGCAGAACCATGCCCCTCTTAGGAGAAATCCCATTTGGTGACTCGAGAGATGAATCTTCGTTTCTGCTTAATCCATTAGGGTTTGATCTACTTGCTATTCTCTGGAGTGCCATTTCTCCTATAAAATTTTAGGAAACATATGTGATTCAGAATACGAACTAATGCCATACAATGAAATGAATGAAGTTCACTCTTTCCGATCCTCTAAAAGCTCGTGTAAGAATTCAGAAAATTGTAGGAAGAATATAGTTTAGGCCTTTACTTGTGTTGTTTCCATCTGAAGACGATAATGAGCGTGGAAACGCTCGCTTGGATCGTTTTTCTGCTTGCTGATATCCCGTGTCAGGTTCATCATCTTTAGGACTAATTGCCTGCGCCCTTCCGTAAGCTGATCAAAAGTGATTCAACCGAGTCAGTACACGAAATTAACATCATATTGTCTTGAGAATTCTGCATTTAATTCCATCAGAAATTCGAGAGGCTTACGACTAAGGTAGCTGAGGGCGATGGTGTAACCGACATTGGTAATGACTACAAAACCACCAAGAGCACCTATTCCTATCCAATACCAATAAGGGTGCGGATACACATCAAAGTTCTGTAATACTGCCAAACCCAATGGAGTTTTGCCATCTGACCCCTGTAAATCAAAATGTCGAAACATGTCATTTATGAATTTTTCACTCAAATCAAGTACATCTGACGCCCTTATCACGCCTACATCAGGCTACAATATTTTTGGCACTGGACTATCATTTGTTGTTAATGTACTCAGTTCAAATGAAAATAAGTGTATAGATTCGTACCAGTTTGTTCATCCAACGAGGCGCAAACATCTCATTAACGGCGAGAGAATTGAATGCATACGACAAAGGAGACACCCAGTATCCCCATTGCAACCAGCCTGGTATTAAACCTGATCAAAGATATTCGAAAAGAAACATATGTTAGAATTATAATCGAATTTTCAGATTTTTTTATTTGTCGACCCCAAATCATTTTGAGATTAAAGCGTTTTTGCTGTCGTATTACCAACCTTTGGGAAGAATGAAACCTCCAAGCATAAACATAAGTAGAAGAGTTAGAGATCCTCCGGTATTTGCAATGATCATCGTCCTACACAACCCCGCTGACAGACGGAACACTCCAGCTGCCATTTGTTGGATAAAGAACACCAGTAGAAGCTGCTTAAAGAACCTAAAAACGTCACCAACCAAACATTCAAGTCTCCTGTTAGTTTCCGCTCATCAAGACCTGAGTTTAAAACTCGTCAGTATCAAACCTAATACAAATTTTTCGACGTTTTTACCTGCTTGCTTCTGGTGCAAATCCAACAGAGTAGTAAGTCACACCAGTCCAAACAATCGATTCAAACACGGATATAGGCAAGCCAAGCAGTCAAGCAGAAATGTCGGTAAGCTGAACGTCCACGCAGGGTGAAACAGAAGGTCCCGATGCTTATAAAACACAGGCAACCTCTGTATAGCCATGGCCAACTCAGCAAAGCCATTAAACATGTTAATAATCAGAGTAAATATAAGAGCACCCATGTAGACGGCGCCATCCGTCTCATTTCTAGTGTGCATCCTAGTCCTTATGAAGACAGTCGACGTGATTATAGCTACAATCAGGATTTGAAAGGCCTTAAAGACGTACACGAACGGGTTCCGTTTGATCAGTAGCCATTCTTTGTCAAATGATGCTTTGAGTAGTTCTTTGTATGGTACAGAGTATTTTTGGTACACTAGTGATGCCCTGTGTGATTGGGCCTTTTCGTATGGTATCGAGAGTTCGTTGTCTTGTCGAAGCCCAACGTGGAATTTTTTGAATCGGGCTGCGAATTCAGATACGGGTATGTATCGGTAGGGTCGGGTCTTTTCGGTCCAGTATTGTTCTTGGTCCTTTCTTGAGGTCACCTGTATTTATATGCGTTGTTGTAAGTCTAAGGTGTATCAACATGTTCCAAAGTGTGAAGAGTTATAATGACGATTTCGGTGCTACATGATTCGAAATCAGGTCATGAGTAATCCTATGTGACGACATTCTAAATTATCTAACATATGCTCAAATTGACGCAATATAATGATGATGAACATAGTCAATTTGTTAGGTTTATTTCTCGACTTACTTTATCTCATTCACTATAAAATGTCACGATGATTATAAATGTATAATCCCTGTAATTCAATCATCTATTTTCCTTTTTATTTTGAGAAATAATGTTAATTGACGGTTTTTAGATAACAAAAATTTCCTTTTCTCATTCACTATAAAATGTCATGAGAAATGTTGTTATAGCCTAAATTTTTGACATTGAATCTTCTTAATTTTTAGGTAACAATATTAATATATAAATAAATATATCATTGAAACGTAGATAAACATATATAGCAAATAAAATTACGGAGTATGAGACTACTTTTAAAGTGATTTTTTTCTTTGTAACGGTGAGAATCCGTAGTAGTTACCAAAGGTGCATAATGGCTAAAGCCTACGAGTCTAAATGATCTTATTCATCTATAAGTGTCTCATACGAAACCAACTGGTAATAAAACTTTGAATTACCTCTTGGAGAAAATCGGCCGTGCCCTTACGTTCGGGACATCGAAAGCCGCAACTCTCGAAAAACTCGACGACGTGTTCACGAGGGCCTTGGTAAACAATTTGGCCTTCGGAAAGTAATATAATGTCGTCAAACAGATCAAATGTCTCGGGTGCAGG
>JAUEKU010049664.1:0-13894 GCA_032274805.1 Gypsophila paniculata | reverse complement strand
TTGAGTGGATGCCTTCCCATGACTTGACTCTCGGAATTAACTTTGACTTTTGGTCCTCGGGTTTGACTTTGACCTTGGCTTGACTTGAAGTTGACTTTGACCACATAAAGTAAGATAATTAGCCTCAACCACATGTTTGCTCTCAAACTCTCGAAACTCACCTAAAGCGGTGTCAAAACACAAGTTCCTAAGGCTAATAATCCGCTTTTGATATCCCAAAAACGCGTCTCATCAGTAGCACCCCGAAATATCCGGCCCAGATATTCCGGAAAGGTGCTACCACCTCGCTTCCCCGAGGCATAATATCAAAGATACAATTAAAGAACTTTATTTAAATTATAAGTTTATTACAAGTTCAGTCATTACAATAAAACGAAATGAAATACAACTCATCTATTCTACAACCTCTAACAAGCCTTCTATGATGATCCGTTTTCTCCGTGATGTAGCCAGCCCAAATAAACCTATACACAATGGCATCGTATGGATCGACACAGGCCACCCCAATGAAGATTTACCTGACAATGCAACACAACAATGCCAGTTAACCGGAAACTAGGTTCATAATATGAATTGTCGACTTTTTTTACTTTCTTGGGCTTTGATTTCATTATATTAGTAAACCTCTTCCAATCTCTTTTAATTCCTAATAAGCCCACTTTCATTCATCCTTTTATTCCACTATCGTAATAAAAAAACCTAACCTTATCTCCATATATTTTTACTGCCTCAAATCAAATCAGCCGTCTTGAGTCGATTAACAAATCACCAATATGTTCCTCGCATTATCGTTATCATATTTATGTGGTTCAATCTCGCATATTCTGGCCGTTTGAGGTAACACAATATTATCGTCCCTATTAATCTTATTATTATGGGCCTCTGTGCCGTGCTATCTTTATGGTCCTGAGTGACCTTGGTTATTGAGTTATATCGTTCGAGTTTGAAATTGATAATGAGATGGAAATATTGTTTAACGGTTTTATCCCGCCAGTTCACTCACCCCTTGTCCTTAGCTTAGGATCGACAATGACACTATGCCAATTCTGCCAAAAAAACCACGGTCGTTTCATAATGAATTTCGGTCATTCATTTCTGTCACTAATCTTTCTTCTACTTTGATTTCGGCCTTTGATAATCTTAGGGTCTTAACCTTGTTTACTTTGAATATTTAAAAGTACTGTTGATATTCATGACAACTTCATTGCACCAACTTCGTCTATGACGGGATAGGGGGCTTTAGAATACACAGTATAGTATCAATTGGTAGCAACCGTGATAATAGTGTTACTAGTGTTAATTGGTACACCTTCATTGCACCAATTGGTTATAGTTTTTATGTTAGCAACTACTTGTTACCAATCAATACATAATGGTACGTTCCCACAAAACATATCCTGTCGTTGCACTATTAGCCTGAATAATAATATGGAATAAAAATGTATCAGCATTGACATCATGTCAAAAAAAAAAAAAGCATTGACGAATATCTAGCTTTAGTGACACCTCCGCCTTGATTTGAGGACATATCCAAGTAATCACCAGTCTATAGCATTGCAGCCTGATGAGAGCATGAATTGGTGGCACTACAACAAAAACAACTGCGTTAGCTTTGTCTATATACTTAAACATTAGGTCTCGTCTCTCCTAAGTTTTCGTGAATTATGTCATAGTTTGCCATTACTTGAATCATTAATTTTTTGAATTAAACCTGCTCCAATGAGCTTTGGATTCTATAGTGTCCAGTATCAACCATCCATACCTAGTCTTCTTCAGGTACAAAATAAGAGCACTCCCGGTCTGTCAACTTTTTAGAATCCTGAGCCCTAACCAGGTAAATTCTCAAGGCCTCGGCGACATAGGGAGCTTTGAGCTGAAATAAAATTAACAACATTTGACATCGGACCTTAACTAAATAAATGGAAACACATCTGGTATTGTGCAATGCAAAATTACTTACCTCATCATTGAAGGACCGAAAAGTAGCATATGCCTCACGCAGGTGCTTATAAGTCTTTAGAAAATAAGAAACCAAATTACATACTGATTTCATCTTTGAGAAACAAGAAAAAAAAACAAAATAGAGGTCTTACAACTTTGGTGTCTGGATACTTCTTCTTGTGTACTTTAACGAAAGCACCCGAGTAAATGGCCCTACCCATGTGTATCAGGGTATCGTCCAATTTCCTGGCCCTTGTTGACATCGCTAATTTCCTTGGTTTCGATTTTTTCATGCTTGCGCTCACAGGAACATTATTATCTTCAACAGAATACCTATATCACAAATTTCACAATATGTATATCATATTTGAAACCAAATTTAAATTAATAAATCAAATCAATTAACCAAAACTGAATTGATTTTAAAAGAATATAGTAGCAACTTCTCAGCGCATTCAGCCACGGTACCTTTCCTTGGCACCAGCAACCAACTCATCTTTGCTCTGAAATAAAATGAAATAGGAAGAACATTTGAGTTGTGATGATCTAAACTAAATGGAAAAATTTTCAGCAAAAGTACTTACATGGGAGTTAAAGTCACGCATTGCAGTTTGGTAAGCGTCGGGAGTCTTTGATGGATAGCAAAATAGAAACTAGTTAGCAAACTGATTTCATTTTAAATACAAAGAAATTGATGCTAGAAGCTGGGATCTTACCAACTCGAAGTTGGTATCATCTTTATCCTTATAGAGTTCTCTCCGAGTATCCAAGAAAAAGCCCAAAGCCAGAGCAGTTTCGTCCACGTCAACATACCTGAGCTTAAAAGCTTTGCGTTTCACAGAGTATCTATACCTACATCACAATATATAGATACAGATATCAGATTTGAAACCAAATTCAGATCCACAAAACAAATCAATTAACAGTAACTGAATAAAACTTACCTAGCATCAACTTCCTGACTTGCTCCGGAGTGTGCATTAGATACCTTCAAAACAAAGGTTAGATTGGGGCTTACTCAATATCACACTGAACCGGGAGGTACTTGTGGACTACTTCTCTAGTTATATGCTAATTGCTAAATGTAAAATTGCTCGACTTATGTTGTAGGGAAATGCTAAGGCGCAAAAAGGAGATGCTCAGCAGGTTGGTGAGAAACCACCAGAGTGCAAGCAACAGTAATCATATTGCCTTAGGCGTGGATGACCATTTGTGACATTCTATTGACGAGTCCTTTTTAGTTGTATTTTTCTCGTAAAATCAAAACCTGCTCTAGTCCCTTATTTGTGCTTCGATTCTATACGTCACGGTGAGATGTTTCTAATCAATTAAATTTACAGTCTTAGTATTATTTATGGTAAACTTTAATGAGTAAAATGTACATGTACAATGGCAGAGAGAGGTTTAAATTCTAAAAAGTTTTTGGATCTTTGTTATCTTTATCTAAAAAGCGGAAAGAGTTTTAAATTCGGCAATCTTGCCTTTTTGTGAGAGTTGGTTTTGTCATCGTCCTCGTTTTCCTCGTCATCATCGTCGTAGTCGTCATCTAGCGCAGCTTCCCGAGTAAACCAAGACACAGCATGGGGAATAATTGTTTCCCTAATGGCTGACCTACACAAGAATAAAGATGGAAATGGTCCTTTAAAATAGATAAAACAGTCCTCTTTATGAAGAAAGGGTAAATCCTCTATAATGGAATATAGGATGGAAGGATATGGTAGATTGGTCATTGGTGGTAGCTTAGAATCCACCACAAAATTCGAGTAGACAACAGAGTACTAACCAAAAGATTTAAGAAACAGGAACTTACCCAATATCATAGTCTTGCGACAGTAGCTCTTCCTCCTAATTGAAAAACAGATAAATAGATAACATGAATACAACAAGGCATCCTATCAAATTTACACTTAATAATAAAGCAACAATGCAAAACTCACAGCTTCTTCAGAGGAGCTGAAAAAATTGAAAAAGCTATCAACTGTTATAGTTATTGGCTTTGCATTCTTGGACCTCTTCTTTGGCTTCTTCTTCAGAATCTTCTCAGTTAGACATTTCCCAGGTAACCACTCAATTTCCGTCCTGTAAGATAACCGGTTGTCGATTCATAATCATTAATTCATTACTCCCGCTGAATCACTGATTCTCTGCGTTCTTAACACTTATTTATCAAACTGTGTGATGAAAATTTGAAAAAATCATAACAATTCAAGGTACCAGATTAAGTAGTTAATAGAAGACAGCAAAACACAACTATCACCTAACGGCAATTCTGAAATAGAAAGGTAAATAAACAGTATTTTACATAAGTTCTACAGTAGGACACAAGAAAGGAGTATACCCAATAGCTTTTTCCGGAAGTGGTTCATCTTCATCAACCATGTAATATGTCTTTGTCAAAACTGAATTCTTAAAATAAGGATTAGGATCAAAGAAGAATTCAAGTTTGAAACCCTCGGTAGCATCACCCTTTTTATTATCATCCTTCGGCACATTTCTATACCATTTGATATCTTTGACATACTTGAGGGCGGCTTCATCTTGTTCTTGGATCTGAGGCCATAAACAGAGAAAGAGGATTGGAAAGTGAAAAGAAAAGCAGGTGCATATTTCCTACGCTTGCTCCAAATAAATGTTGCTTGGTTTAGAGTTCGGTCAGGTTTCAGGATCAGCCGATCGAACCCCAAACCATGCATCAGTGTCCCAAATAACATCAATTATCGTTAACTAACCAATTCAGCCAGTACTTCATTAGACTTCATTGCAGTGAGCCAGAAATCCGGAACTCCCTTCTCTGAGATACACAAAAAAATAAGATCACTAGATGAAAAAATTGTGAATTATAGTTAATTACAGCAGTACAGGTACATATTTTAGTTTATAACCTTGAGCAAGTTTATCTTCCCCTTGTTCAGCTGGTTCATTAGAAACTCCATCAACTTCAACAACCCCATTTACAATGTCATATCTCTGCACAAGTATACAAGTTCAAATCAGCGGAGGGAAATTAGTAATGTACCAAAGAAATCGGAGAGCGTTCAAAACATCAAATTATATACAGAAAATAAATCAATACATAATGGAATTTAATGCACGAAACATATCACTGACTCGTGAAGGGTGCACATAAGCTGGCTACTATGTTCCTTCAACATCAAATAAAATGATCTCAGATTCTCAGGTGGGTGTTGGAACCTTGGATCCGGAAAGAAGTACTGGAAAGAGGGGGAGAGGGCCCAAGGAGAGACCGGGGAAGACAATAGCAGTAAGCAAGAAAAAAGAAGTAGCAGTTAGCACTTCGCAACAACATATGCTTAGATGTTAAACTTAAGTGTCAGGCTGTGTACCAAAAGAAAATGGCAGAACTTGCAGAAACCATATTCAATAGACACACCAACACAAAGCTTAATGTAGACGGTCACTGTGAACATCTGAAGAACTACATATGCATATTTTACAAGAAGATCAAATGAAGATATGGAATAAATCAAATCAATCCATCATGACGACCTAGAAGAAACCAACCAAACCTTAGTGTAGAGCGGTTGATACAGTTTCTGATATTTGTTTTCAAGTGCTCTTCTCTCCTCAAAGAACTTGGCCTCTAATTCATCATGCTCGCTCTGTACATAAAAAGGGGCATCCATAAGAAACTTAGCAACCAGTAGAAAAGGAACTTTCAGAGAACAAGGGTGCACAACAAGTGATAGCTACATTGCTGTGAGCCTGTGATCATATGCAAATAAGAAGAAAAGAAAACATCAGCAAAATAGCGACAATCAAAAACTTTCCCAAATTATCCCCATCTTGACTATCTATGTATCAACTATCATGTACAACAGTCAAACACTAGATTCAGATTCAATGCATTCTGTATATTCATCATAAAGTAATTTCAAGTTTTAACTACAAGTACCAAGTGAATACATATAAATATATAATGTCCTCAGACATGCTACAGAATATTGAACTGCAGGAAAAACACCAGATACTGCATTAGTATAATCATTGCATAGAATCACAAGAGTTATTAATTATATTAATTTGTCAAAAAGTTATTACTCCCTCCGTCAATCCGTCCCGGTTATTTGTTTACCTTTCCTATTAGGCATGCCTATAATGGGTTATTTGATCGTTCCAATTTCATTATTGTCCACTTGTCATCTAATAATACTAACCTAATGGTCCATCCCGTTTCCGAATCTTTGTGACAAAAGCAAAGGTAAGGAAATGACTAGACGGACGGAGTACACTGGTAGTTTTAATGTCAACAGGTTATGGATAGGGGCGGCCTACCCACAAAAAATTTCCTCGAAGAAAGAGATACGGTTATACCATCAAACTACCCTCACCCTCCTACTCTTGAGTACCATGTCTCTCCCTCGAAATCAGCGTTTTAAATATCATACATGACAATAAACTACGGCCAAGTTATGACTTTTTTGAAGTTTACCTCTAACATTTTGAGCCGACATTGACCGAATTTATAGCAAAACAAACGAGATATGGCCGATCTCCTCATAGTTAAAACGTTGTTAGACTTGAAACATACAATGTAAAAGATATACCAAAAGGGCAAAAGGGGACATGATAATAAATAACACAAAATTGAAGCATTAATACCTGAATCTCCATCAAAACCTCGACACGCTTCGCAACCGCAGGGGATAAATACTCCAGAAAAGCAGCATTCTGCCTTGCCTAGAACAAATGATACAAAAATTCAAAGCTATTTTACAATGTTGACTGAAAAACCAACAATATAGTAGCATCAGTAAGACAGTAAGAAAAATACCTTAGGGGCGTTAAGAAGTGTGTGAGGAGTAAGAGCTGGTAACAAAGCAAAACAAAAATCAATAAACGAAACCCAGAAATTAAATCAATTAGGGTTAAAAAAGAGTAAAATTACAGGCGCCTAAATCGGACAAATGGAGACCGCCGTTTCTGGTTACCACCATGGTGAATAAGTGAAACTGAAGAATTCAAACAAAATACTCTATAACGCACAACACACATCTTAATAAGGGATGCGGAGTAGAGAGGGAAGTGAAATGTTAGGGTTTCTTATTTGAGTACTACTCCCTATGTTTTAATCTCAAATTTTTCAATTTCAAATTTCAAATATTTAACTTCATATTAGTTTTAAACCAATACAACGGATATGTATCTCAAATATGTTTATAATTTGAAAATAAATCCCTTAGCATAATAATCATCCATATTACTCTCCTTTCCCTTTATTTTTATACCTAGATTTAGAATCGTTAGATGTTGTCAAGATGTTGTGTGTCTAGGGCAAAGGTTGATCGACGTTGCCGGAACGGAGCTCGTATGCTTCGTTCGAGGGTGTGGCCACTGATGCTTACGGAGTATCTTGCTTCATTTTAAGGCGTATTCAGTGAAAAGTTTGAACATGCCAACATTATTGAGTTGAGGAGTCGCCCCCAATTTTTTGTGGTAAATTGGAACCGTATGACTGCATGTATGCAGCACGTAGTTGATTAAACCTAGCATGTGAGGATTTACTAAGTCGGTTGCATCGAATTTATTGAAGTCGAGTTGATTTTAGAGATTGATTGAATGTGAAGAAGACACATAGACAATTAGACATGTGAGCATGTGAAGCATGCGAGATGATAAAACATGAAACAATTGAATCGATAATTAACATCCGAATTAAATCATAACTTGGGAAATAAAACGAAATTTGAAAGTTGAAAATTGAAGAAACTAGTCGAATTCGGGTCCAGGGGCAGGGATCGCTCCTGGACTAGGCGCGAGCAAGCCGCGCCCTGTCGAGGGTCGATTTCTACATGTGGAAGTCGAATTCGACTCGTTTCAAGGCTTTCGAAATTGAAAATGTTTTAAATTGTTTTGAAAATTGAAATTGGTATTTGGAAACCTACTAAAATTATAAGAAAGATTAAATTGAAATTGAAAAAAGGGTTTGAATTGAAAATTGTCGAAAAAGGAGAAAAAAACAAAGAGGAGACCTGGATGAGGCGCGTACCTCCTAGGCCTCATCCAGGAGCTGTCCTCCTGTTGCGATAATCCAATTTCGAGTTTTTGGAAAATTTTGAAAATAAATGTGATATGAAAACAGGTTTTGACTCGATATTGACTTAAAATTATTAACTTGTAAATTTAATCGACTTAGTTGACCACAATCCGCTAATTATTAATTAACTAGGATTCGAAATCGCAATTAACTAAAAACAACTAATTATTAATTAAATAGAATTCTTAGATAATTGTATCGATTTATAAATACGATAAAATAAATAAATTGAATTCTAGAATTAACTATTAATTAGTTAATCTCGAATAAAAGGCTTAAAAACGAAATAAGAAGAAAAGAAAGCAAAATAGTTATCGCAGGAGAAATGAAGCAGAGAGGACGACTGAGGAAGAGGCGCGTACCTCTCGCGCCCTCTCCAGAAGTCATCCTCCTGTTGTGTTGATCCAAGACGAGGTTTTGACTTGTTTTGAAAATTGATTTGAAAATTGACTCGATATTTGAAAATAATTTTGACTAAAAAATTTTAATTCGGACTAAAAAAATTAAAGATTCAAAAGTAAAAACATAAATAAGGATCATGACGCCCTCAGACTTACATGCTTAGCGAATATGAACTAGTTGTTTAGCGATAACTCGACGGATGCAAAATCTAACAGAGTGTCCCTCTTAGAGGGTTGTGGGGGCATGCAAGTGGTCGGTCAATACGTGAGGCGGGGGTACACGAACATGATTCGTGGTTGCTGGGTTGCACTGGGGCAAGCAAGCGAATCACCGTGGCTGGGAGCCGATTAGGTCTATGGAATGCAAAGGGAGAAGAGAATGGTCGGTTTTCGACGTGGTTTGTATGTGTTATGAAGAGGGATATTTATAGTTTTTGGAGGTGGGAAATATGGTAGGAGTTTGTACGGAATTAGAAAAGAGAGATATCCCCTTCCACAAGAAAACGCGTTTTCCAGCTGACGCGGAGGAAATATGACGCCTGGAAGAGGCGCGGATCCTCTCCAGGAGTCATTCCTCCGGAAAGCGCGTTTTTTCCTTTTGCTTAATCCGTAAGTAAGGAATTCTGTGGTATTTTTGGTAATGTTTGGTGGTATTATTTTATTGTATTTTATATTGAATTGGAAAATTGATATTTGGATATTTTGACTCGTCTTTTGATGCGACCGTAAAAAGCGCAATTTATACCCCTAATGAGCCTTATTTTACATGCTTTTATGCACTTATTAGTGTCATTTATTGGTCTTTAGCTTCCTATTACGTTTTATTACGAAAATTATGTCTTTTATAGAAAATAAGCATAAATAGACTAATTTGGAGCTAAAAAGGAGCTAAAAAGGAGCATTTTAATGACATAGCATGAAAGAGGAGCGTAAAACCTCCGATCTTAGTCGCATTGGGCAATGATCAAAAGTCGGGAAGATACATTTTACACTTATTATCGCCTTTACAAGTCAAGCAAGTGCAAGAGAATGGAAATCCCGACTCATTTGCATGGATTCCGAGCAATATATAGAGTCATTCCGCAAGAGATGAGGCCATTACTCTAATGTTCTACCTCCATTCGGTAAGAAACAAAACATCTACACCTACATTCCGTAAGAAATGGAGGATTTTCACCTACATTCCGTGAGAAATGGAGCATCTACACATACATCCCGTGAGAAACGAGCCCGATTTGCAAGAAACACAAAAGTTTTATAATATTTTCTCAATAAAAGTTTATTTCATTTCTCTTTTTTTCTATATTTCCGAGTTCGATATTTCTAGTTTCTCTCGAGTCGATAGCAAATAACTTCGGAAGTTTAGAGGAATTGACAACTCCTCTCCCGACTTCCGAGTTCTTTCCTATTTCCTCTTTAGTTTCTAGCACGGGTTTTTAGTGGAGCACTACGGGTTTACGAATCGGAACCGACAACTCCAACTTCCGTCCCCGAGGGTCTTTTTCTATAATTCGTTTATCGTTCTTATTTAGTTTTCGTAGTCGGTATAACCTTCTTACTCTCACTCGTTTACTTTCAAGTTATTTACTTTTCCGTTATTTACTTTTTGTCTTATACCGTTATTCACATGATTATGACTGACGACCATAGTAACATGATTAGGACGCCGACTAGCGAGTAGTTTCCTTTTACTAGGGTCAATGGGTAAATAAGGGAAAAACATGTTAAAATGATGATAAAGGTCACATCGTTATGAGCTTCTTAAATGAACAATTCACTTGACTTAGTTGTAGTAGTGACTTTTAACTTGTGTAAAGTTTAATACTTGAGGGAATACTCGACTGATCAACGACTATCCTTCTCTTTATTAATTAAAACGATGCTTATTTGAGTACTACTCCGTATGTTTTAATCACAAAATTTTCAATTTCAAATTTCAAATATTTAACGTCATACTCCCTTCTATTCACAATAACTGTCACATTGTGAAGAGTTCGTACGATGTACGGGAGATAGTAATGTTAATGCACAAAGCATGTTTATAATGTTTAAAACACAATTAATTAATGAGACTTACTTGAATGGTTCTCTTACGCGTACTTTTTTAAATAAGCTATATGATGTATCATATTTATATACACTTTTTGCCTCCCTTCTATGCATTTTTGATGGTCTTATTATGCTATTCTGAGCCCATATACATTGAATTCGTTAGAATGGCAAACTTCCGATTAGTTTGGTGTCTTATTGCAGATATGGAGCTATACGGAGCCTTTTTGGATAAACTTGAGCATAATGGACTAAGTCGGAAATACTCGGAGCATGATAGCATGGAAGGCAAGGAAAAGAGAAGAAGAAATTCGAAAGACCTACTGTACTCGACCGAGTGCTGTCCATACTCGGCCGAGTACAGATTCGCCCATGGAAAACTCAAAGACAGACCATACTCGACCGAGTGTCACTAATACTCGGCCGAGTATGGTATCGCACTGGCAGACGGACTTTCCATATTTAATATATTCCATATTTAATGGAGTATATTATTTTATTACCTAGTTTTTACTATAAATACTAGCTATTGTTAACACTTTTATCTACTTTCATTATCAGCTTTAAACCCTAGTTTAGCTTATTATTTGTGGATCTACATACTCGTTCATAATTCCTTTCAATTCGGTAATTATTTCTACTTTAATTCTAGTATTTATTTAGGTTCTTATTTTTATCCTTGTTAGTTTATTGTTCATTGTCCTTATGCTTTTAATTATGTCTTCAATTATTATTATTTATTTAGGCCTGAATCATTACTTAGTGTTGCAAATTGATATTTCTCCGACCGGGTTATCTCAATATAGGCTACGATAATCAGATAGGTAAAGATTAATTATAGCAATCGCATGTTAATCTGAATCTAAAGAGTATAATTGAATTGATAAATCTTGTGACCTTAGGTAACTTGGTTGAACCCTTAATTGACTAAATTACATCCCCGGATAATTGACCTAGCAACCCTAATTCCCTAGACCTTTTAATCATATTTGTTACAACTTTTATTTAATCTTGCAATTAGTTTTCTTAGAATCAAAACAAAACAAAACTCCCAGAAACTGTTACTTTCAGACGAACTAAATCACAAACAAACTAGACTTTACCGCCTCCTTGTGGATTCGACACCTTTCTTGCCGCTAGCTATTGTTAGTAGTAACTTAGGTTTATCTTGATTTAGGGGACGACTTTTACCTTCATCAAATTGGCGCCGTTGCCGGGGAGGCAACAATTTCTTGTTTGTTTTAATATTTAGTTTGTCTCTTGTCTCAGGGAACTCCAGTTCCTTGGGACCGTTTCTCACACTTTTCTTGTTAGTTTCGTTTATGCCCAGGTCTCAAAGGTCTGAACTTGTTTCTCCAGATCCAGAACCTAAGAGGACTTTCCGCTATAGACGACAGTTTCATAGAGAAGTGGGTCAACTGGAAGACCTGAGTACAGTTTACACTGAGTTTGAGCATTCACATATATCAGATAATCCGTCTTTTGAAGAAGACACCACCTTTTCTGATACTTCTGATACAACATTCAAGATGCCTACCTTAGCAAGTCATTCTGAGCCAGCTCTGGAGTCTATTCCAAAGGGGTTCCAGCTTCCTACGGGTGATAAAGGCAGTTTTGAGATTCGTCCATCTTATATCAATTTGGTGGAGCGAAATCTGTTTGGGGGATGACCTGGAGTGGATCCTGCCAAACATATGGAGAAATTTGTGACTTATTGCTGCTCCATTCCATTGACAGCTGGGGTGACCCAGGATCAAGTGAAGCAAACTCTATTTCCTTTCTCCTTGCAAGATGATGCTGCAGAGTGGCTGCGTGATTTGGATATGGCATCTAATGCCATCACTGATTGGAATGCCCTTGCTCTTGCTTTCTACAAGAGATACTTTCCTCCACAGAAAACTAATAATCTGCGGACCCAGATCATGAGTTTCAAGCAGGGCCCTACTGAAGAGCTTAATGAAGCATGGACACGTTTCAAAAGATTGGTACGTTCAGTCCCCCACCATGGCTTTGCAACTTGGTTCCTTTGTAACCAATTTTATAATGGACTGTTTGATGACCATCGTGCCCTGCTGGATGCCGCTGCTAATGGGAGGTTTTAAAAGAATACTAATGATGATAGTGCTTGGAAGCTGATTGATGATATGGCTACTCACACTGTTGAGTATGGGAATCCAAGAGGAAATACTAGAGGTAGTGGGACTGATCCTTCTCTTACTGCTAAGCTAGATACCATATCTGCTGCACTTGCTGAGTTGCAGACTACTCAATCTTTGGGAGCTAAGCAGACGGTTAATGCTATTGGTTGCCATGAGGAAATTTGTGCTCGTTGTGGTCTTGATGGCCATTTTGCTGTTGAATGCTTGAGTACACTTGAGCAAGTTAATGCCTTCCAATCATATAGGCAAGGTAATCCGTTCTCCAACTTCTACAATGAACGAACTAGAGAGGACCCAAACCTCCAATGGTCAAGCCAGAATGTGCAAAACCCGCAACCACCACCACCAAATTATTATTATTATTATTATTATTATTATTATTATTATTATTATTATTATTGTTGTTGATCTAAATGAGGTTGCTTGTTTTGTTGATTATTTGGACTTGAGATAACAGTGGAACAGGAATTAGGGTTTGACTGTAAATTTCTAGGGGATCTTCTTAATGGCAAAGAAGGGATTTTTTTTTGTGGCTGTTTGGTGCCTTTTGTTTAGGTGCATTCAATGTTGGGTTTGGGTCCTATGAGTATTGGAAGGAGGCGGAATAAGGTACTATTTGGTGTTCTAGGGAATCAATTAGTGGGCTCTCACTGTTTAGGTTTTTGTGTGCTCTCAAGTTGGGCTTTTTCTCATATGGGCTGCCTATTGGACCACTAACATTAGGCATTTTTGTTCTTGGAGAGTGCAGTGGCTGTGAGTACATGGGCAGTGAGTTCAGTGGTTGGGCATTTATGATTTTTGGTAAAGTAATGGCCATATTCAAGACTGGTTGTATCACATAGACGGTAACAAAATTCATTGAATCTTTTGACTTCAATAAATTGATTACGTCCACTTCAGATACAATAATCGTTTTCCCAAACGTAAGGTTAGCACCTTTCCTCTTATACCACAATTCAAACTTATCACTCTCCACCAAACTTGAAGCAAGAGACCTCAAAAACTGCACAGTCAGTCTATTACTCCAAACACCACATTGCAAATGTAACCCATGTTTGTGATTATCAGAAAAAATCCCATCACATACATACTCAGTTTTCCCCTTTTGGAACAGAAATCTACCACCAAAATAGGTACGAATATCAACCATAAACGATCTAGGTTCCATTCCTACACATCAATGACAACAAATTCATGATTAATTGACAATTCATCACATCTAAACAAGTACTTTGTAATCCGGAAAACACGAATATGAAGGACAACTACTTAAATCCATAAATATTCAC
>JAUEKU010049554.1:0-13896 GCA_032274805.1 Gypsophila paniculata | reverse complement strand
CTCCCAACCCAACTTCACCTCTCAATTCCCAAATGATGAAACCCTTCAATCACTCATACCAAATTGTCGACATTCTTGATCCCTTACTTCAGCAGTTCCGAAACTTCAACAACTCAACGACTATCTTTCTTCGTCGTCTTCAAATTCGTCTTTACCCTAATTATCGACATTCTTAATTAACTCGAGCGACAAAGAATCGTGGAAGAATAACGAGGCGCTTCTACGGGTACTCGGCCGTTTTCAATGACATTCTCGAAGTTATTCATGGTTTTGAGAGTTTGTCGGTTGCACAAAGTTTTGTGGAGCACCTTCAATCGAACCCTAAAATTAGTAGATTGGATTTCGATTGGAGGGAATATATTACTTGCACTAATACTTGACCGTTATCTTTTATTTTTCATATAAATATATTTTTAGAAATGGTCTATATGTTTTTGGAGAGTCGAGATTCTCTGTCTCACTTTGGTGTCCCACTGCCTTTATCACCGTTGGATGAAAGATATAAGATCTAAAATACCCTCAATAGAATCTTATATTTTTCAACTTTTAAACTTACAGCTTTATTGTTAGACATTTTAGTAGATTAAATTAGATATTTATTTATTCAATATTTTTTAATTCTATTCACCATGAAAAGACACTTGTGAAAAGGTGTATTTTCATCAATGGTCATAATTCATTCATATTATAACATGAAAAGTCATGTCTCTTCATACTAATCTATCATCAATGAACCAATGGTTATAATCTCTCAATCACATTTAGTGGCTTAGATTTAAGACCATCATAAGTTAAGCTTAATAACTTATTACTCCACTTTATTACTTATCATTAAATATAATATACCACTCGCCTTATCATAATTAATGACAAATACATTTACTCTAAATCGCCAACAATCCTCCCCTATTTAGAGTAAACAAAAATTGCATAAACAACGTTGTATAATAAAAGTACATACAACCAATCTGATGCATAATAAAAGTGTCTTAAAGATTGAACTTTTACTTAGTACAACATACATTCCAATAATTCATATTATAAATGGTATCTATAAAGATTGAACCAATATAACAACCTTGAATCCTTGAAGATGTCATACACACAAGACCATTACAACTTTCACTACTATACTTGACACATTACGGCCCTGCGTCCATATCTATTCATACGTGCTTAAAGCTATGCCCTATTAGCTTCTTGAAGCGGCCAAACTTCACACGTACATAGGTAAATCTCTTAACTCGTGCACCTATAATTATACACTTTTTCAAGAGACTTATTAAGAAGAAACACTTTAACCTCCTTATATTAACATGCAGAAAACTAGCACTTACCTTGGGATAATAATATAGTGCTCCAAACATCAACTAAAGAAATTTATCTTATTGAACTCAAGACTTAATGTCATATCAAGCGTTGAGTTAAGATTTCTTTAGTTGTGTTTAAGTAAGGGCTTTAAACCCATCCCAACCAACGTCCTTTGAACCGGTTCTCTTGCCAATCCTTTTGTAAAGCAATCAGCTAAATTTCTATTTGTTGGTACATAGTCAATAGTTATGATGCTATCTTTGATTAGTTCTCGCATATAGTTATAGGCTAATATGCCTTGACTTGCCGTTATACACATGGTTATAAGCTTTTGCCAATGTAGCCGCACTATCACAGTGAATAGCAATTGGAGAAATCGGCTTTGACCACAACGGACTCAAACAATAGATTTCTTAACCACTCGGCTTCCTTACTAGCGGAAGCTAATGCTATAAATTCTGAGGCCATTTTAGAATCCGTTATGCAAGTTTGTTTCTTAGATGCCCATGAAATTGCACCTCCCCCAAGTAGGAATACCCATCCACTTGTTAAAGAATTATCTTCCTCATTTGTTATCAAACTTGCATCGGAATATCCTTCCAAAATTGAAGGATATCCACAATCTATTATTTTCTATAAGTATCTTAATACATGGTAAACCGTTTTCCAGTGGAAAGAACTTGGTTTACTTGTGTATCTACTCAACTTTGCTACTACAAATGCAATATCCGGTCTAGTACACATCATAGCATACATTAGACACCCAGTAACTTTTGCATACTCCAACTGAGATACAACAACCCCATTATTGGGTTTAAGTTTTTGAATTGGATCTATTGGTGTAGATCGTGGAGACCAATTATCACAATTAAACTTTTTAAGCACTTTCTCAATATAATGAGATTGTGATAAAGATATTTGACCATTCTCCCTTTTTATCCTAATACCTAGGATTACGTCCGCTTCTCCCAAATCTTTCATTGAGAATGAAGAAGATAAGAATGCTTTTGTTTTCTTAACTTGATCCAAATCCGTTCCAAAGATCAACATATCATCAACGTATAAGCAAATTATGACATATTTTCCATTGTCATCAACATTGCTATATACACACTTGTCTGAATCATTCAGAGTGAATCCATTAGACAACATAACATCATCGAACTTTTGGTGCCATTGTTTTGGTGCTTGCTTAAGCCCATATAAAGATCTTATTAACTTACACACTTTGTGTTCTTGACCTTTCATTACAAAACCTTCCGGTTGTTTCATATACACCTCTTCTTCTAATTCACCATTTAAAAATGCAGTCTTGACATCCATTTGGTGAATTACAAGATTGTGAATTGCAGCAAGTGCGATTAACACTCTTATAGTGGTTATTCTAGCCACTGGTGCATAAGTATCAAAATAATCAATACCCGGCTTTTGTGAAAAGCCTTGTGCTACTAACCGAGCTTTGAACTTGTCTATAGTTCCATCGACCTTCATTTTCTTTTTGAAGATCCATTTACAACCAATTGGTTTACACTTTGGTGGTAAATCGGTTAATACCCAAGTATTATTTCCCATTATTGATTCCATTTCATCGTTAATGGCTTCTTTCCAGAAAGCCGCATCAATAGAATTCATGGCTTCTTGAAATGTTCTAGGATCATCTTCAATATTATAACAATGTGAAAATTGTTTTATAACAGACTCCCTAGTACCTTCAACCAAATACACATGAAAATCTGGGCCAAAATATTTTTCTTTCCTCGCCCTTTTACTTTTTCTAATTTGTGATGGTGAATTAACACACTCCTCATTATTTGGTTCATCAAATAATTCAAGATTTGATTCTTGATTCAAATTATCCTTTTCGGTTTCATCACCATAAGAAATTAAATCCTTAGGTCTTGGAATTGAAGAGAATCTTGTTTCATCAAATATTGCATCCCTAGATTCCATAACCGAATGAATCGCAACATAGGGATTAGATTCTACCACATAAAATTTATATGCTTTACTATGTTCGGCATAGCCAATAAAGATACATTCAATTCCTCTTTCACCCAATTTTTTACGTTTGAGTGTCGGCAATCTAACTATTGCCCTACAACCCCATACCTTTAAATAATTAAGGTTGGGTTTTCTTTTAAACCAAAGTTCATAAGGGGTAACCTTGTTCCTTTTATTCGGAACTCGATTTAATATATAACAAGCAGTTATCATTGCTTCTCCCCAAAAACCATCACTTAGACCAGAATAAGATAACATTGAATTCACCATTTCTTCCAATGTTCTATTCTTTCTTTCTGCTATACCATTTTGTTGTGGTGTATAAGCAGCCGTTGTTTCATGTATAATTCCTTCAGATTGAAAATAACTTGGATTATAATATTCTCCACCTTTATCGGTCCTTAATCTTTTAAGATTAACACCTTTTTGCAATTCAACTTCCTTTTTATAAATTTTAAATTTATCAAGAGCTTCATCTTTGGTAAATAGTAAATATATATAACAAAACCTTGAGGAGTCATCAATAAATGTTATCATATATTTCTTATTACCCAAAGTCGGTGTACTATGAAAATCACATAAGTCACTATGCACCAATTCAAGCAAATTTGATGATCTTTCAATACTATGAAAAGACTTTCTAGTTATCTTTGTCAACATGCATGTTTTACACTTTTCTAAATTTAAATCAAAAGGGGGAATTAATTCATTTTTAGACATATCATATAGTTTTCTATAATTAACATGTCCAAGTCTAAAATGCCATAAAGAAGATTGACAATCAACATAATAAAGAGAATGAACAATTTTATTAATAGATAGTTTAAACATGCCATTACAAAGATAACCTAGTCCTACAAACACACCACCCTTAGATAATACAAACTTATCGGCTTCAAATACCATCTTAAAACCATATCGATTCAAGATACTACCAGACACTAAGTTCTTCCTTACTTCTGGAGCAAATAAAACATCTCTTAAAGTAAGAGTTTTGTCGGAAGTAAATGTTAATTCTACTTGTCCTTTTCCTTGGACGTTGACCGTAGAACTGTTTCCCATGTATAGAACTTCTCCTTCAATAGACTTGAAGTCCTTGAAAAGATTACGATCATTACAAACGTGTTTGGTTGCACCCGAATCGATCCACCAAGAATTATCATTATCCTGTACACAATTTATTTCAGAAATCATTGCCAAAAAATTCATTTCAGAATTTAAAGAGCCTTGTGTACGCTTACCTTTTTTAGGTCGACCATGAGATGAACTCCCATGACCGTTCTTCCCTTGGTATGAATTCTTTTTGGCCATCCTTTTCTTGTAAATAAAACAATCCTTTTTGATGTGACCAAGTTTGCCACATTCAAAACAACCATCATCCGTTTTAGGTTTCTTACCTATATTATCTTGGATGAAATTATTTGGCCTCTTCTTACCTTTAGAATTCTTAGCCTCTTCTACCACATTAATAGTAGAAGTAGATGGATTAGCCATCTCTTTGTTATCATCTTGCAAACGAATGCCTTCTTCAATACGAAGATGAGTAGCTAATTGTTCAATATTCATTTCATCCTTTTTATGTTTAAGAGAGTTTCTCACATCTTTCCATTGTGGTGGTAATTTATCGATTATAGACGAAACAACAAATGTATCATCCATCGTAATGTTATGTTGTTTAAAACTCCCTAATATTCTTTGGATTTCATGAAATTGCTCCATGACGGATCTAGTATCAACCATTTTATAATTATTAAAATTACTAACAAGAAACTTCTTACTTGAAGCATCTTCGGACATGTACTTGGCTTCAAGTTGATCCCATAACTCCTTAGCGGTATCAACAAATTGGTAGATGTCGAATAATGCATCTGCCATCCCATTGAGAATATGACCACGACACACGTAATCATCATTCTCCCACTTGTTTCTTTTACGCATCTCCTCCAATGTCTCGTTCTCTCCTTCAGAAGGCTTTGGAGTACTTAAGACATCGACTATGTTCAATGCTGACAAGAGAAAATGCAACTTCTTTTGACAACGACGGAATCCAATTACGCCTTCAAACTTCTCTAACTTTGTCAGATTGGTTGCCATATCGCGAATAGTCGCCATTTTCAAAGATGAAAATAAAAATTCTATATTGTTAGAACAATGAGGGGATAAAATAGCAACTTGGTGATATATTCTCCTAGGCACGAAATCGCTTTTCTAGAAGTTTTATTTCGCCCCTATATACGAGCAAAAAGTTATCCCGAAATATCTTCTGAGATACAAAGGAGAACGCAACTATTATTCTTGCTCTACAATAATAGTCAAGTAGTGACTATGTATATATAATATGTATTTGATATATTGAGAAAAACTTGTACACAATTTCTCTCTAATACTTGTGTTTTCTTATAGAATTTTGTTGAGAATTCTTATTTCAAATCCGTACGAATCACTCCTATTTATAGTAGAGATCATGCCTTGTAAAGGCACCATGAAAAGACACTTATGAAAAAGGTGTCTTTTCACCAATGGTCATAATTTATATTATAACATGAAAAGGCATAATGAAAATCATGTCTTTTCACATTGATCCATCTTAAATTAATCAATGGTTATGATTGTAAATCACAACCAATGGTTTAGATTTAAGACCATCATAAGTTAAGTTTCATAACTCATCACTCTACTTCATTACTTATCATTAAACATAATATACCTATCGCCATATCATAATTAATGATAAATACATTTGGACTATATGCTCAACATTTACTCTAAATCTCCAACAGGTTAATCAAGTCCATTTACGTTTAGTATTCGATAAATAAAGTCAACCCATTTAATTGCTAATTAATTCAACTACATGACTTACACAATTAATTACGCAACCCAACCCAACCCATTAACCCTAAATTAACCTACTTAAACACTCCTTTAATCTCTCATTCTCACCGCCGAATCAGAAACTCACATACACTCAACACACATCTCACGCAAAACAGAACGTAGAACAAAGCACCAAACGCAGCTTGTTTTTGTCGACTTCCTCCTCCGTTCCTTCGATTTTCTTCCTCTTTTCGTCCCTATGTAAGCTCTAGACTTACCCTTGCACCCCCTGTCTTCTCCTTTTCTTGTCGTCGTCATAACTGTCATTATTCCTTGTTTTCGAACTGAACAGGGGATCTCTTGTTTTGGGAACGTTTTAATATCGTATTTCATCTCGTTCTTCCACGTCCCCCCACACTTTCACTAGTTACTTTAGGGGCATCATTTTAGGGTTGAGTTACACCGTTATTGAGAAAGTGAGGTGTAAAAGAAATAGGATATAAATCGTGATTAGCATACCCTATTTTCCGTCGCGTAAATCCCCCGTTCGTCCCCGTTTTATGCTCGGTTCGAGCCTGATTTTGGTCTTGTTTTGGGAAATGTTATTACTGCGTGTCTAAGGGGTAGTTGGTTCAGTTAGAGGGTGTCCAAGGGGAGTCAAAATGAGGGCTTGAAATGTGAGAATAAGGATGATGATTGTGTGAGTAGAGAGGGCTGCCAAGGCTACTGCTACGGTGGTTGCGGTGACTACCGTGGCTGTTGTTACTACTGACATTGTTGATATTGTTGTTATGAGTGTTGTGGTTGATGTTGTGGGTGTGTCGTCGTCGATGTTGATAGTAGTGGTTGTGGTTGTTGCTATTGTCGATCGTGTCTTGTTGTTGGGTTGGTTAGTCGATGGGGCTGTTGTTGATGTTGTCGGGCAGTTAGGTGGTGGAATGATATTAGTGTTGGTGCCGTGGTGATATTGAGTAAGGGAGGGAGTGTGGTCGTGCTTGTCGTTGTCACTGTGGTAAGGACGATAATAATAAGAAAAGATGGTGACAATAATAATATAACAAGAAAGTGATAAAGAATCGTGGATAATTTGGGGTGGTTAGTTTAGTTACGTTTATTCTTAGAGACCTTTATTAATTTAATATGGTTTAGTTGACCATTAAACATATTAGTAATAGCTATAATTTGTATTACTGTAGACTCTGGATTCATAAAGGAGGAGTTTCAGCCGCTGACCTTTGATTGTGTGAGCATTCTTGTCAAGGTAAGAGAGAATGTGTAATCCCTTCTCAATGCTTTATGAATAATATGTATTTTATAACGGTTTTCGAAATAATAATGGATTTATAAAATATGTGGTATATGAAATGGTTATGGTTCTATTTTGAGATATGAAATATTCTTACAAATATTGTGGTCCATTGGTTTTAATTTGATTGGTTTTTTGATGGTTAATATTTGATTTATAAAATGTGTTTTTTTATAAAGGTTTTGGTTTATTGTTTTAAAAATACAATTTTGGCATTTATTACAAATATTGGTTTACAATTTTGAAATAATATATTTTGGATTTTCGAAAATGGATGGAGTTGGATCGGTTTTGCTCTGTTCTTAATGATTTACAAGAAATGGTGGTTTTCTAAACCAGTAGAGGGGTAGGTGTGGGGTATAATCCCGCACTGAGTTTAATGGTTACCTCTGTTGTAAAAGACAGAGGGGGTAGGTGTAGGTTTTTCCATGCACTGAGTTTAATGGTTACCTCCGTTGTAAAAGACAGAGGGGTAGGTGTAGGTTTCGCCTTGCACTGAGTTATATTACTTTGGGGCCGGTTTATCACGGTCTCGTCTTTTGATTCCTCCTCTTTGGGGTTAGCCCACTGAGGGATGCGCGCATTCGGGAGCTCTAGGCCTGAGTGTTTTTATATTTGTTGTCTCAACTGGAATTTTTAACCGATGTTCGGAGTGGTTTAAATATTTTAAGTTTTATGTTTCTTAAACTAAGAGACACTATCTTATTTATGCAAATAATTTCAAATGATTTTACTGGTTACAGTTCCTTCTTACTTTCACATGTTTTTCTTAGACGCAGGTAACCTTGAGTAGCTATCGTGGGGTTTGGTTGAGAGCGTCGCCGACTTAGAGTTTCGCATTCATCGCCGGATATTATTTTAGTCTTCCGCTGTTACTAGTTTTGGTTGTTAGAACACTGTAATTTTGTTTTGGGCTTTGGCTTGTTTCCGTATTTATTTAGAAGTACCTTTATCGTTTACCATTTATATACGTAGATCGTATGAGTAACAATCCCAATTCTTCTGTTTTCTATAAATACCACGTTTCTTTAAAAAACAAAATTGAAAATTGGGGGTGTTACACATTTAATAATAAAATAATTATTAAAATAATTTTATTTTTATAATTGTTTAAATATAAGTATGGTAAGAATGGATATTATAATAATATTAAATAAAATAAATATTTAATATTAAAAAAATATTTTTTTCGACTTAAAAACTGATAAGAAAATGAGGCGGTAGAAACTATTTGTGACCCGTATTCTGACCCTAACCCTACTCGTATTTGACCCGACTCGCATTTGACCCGACCCGTATTCGACCCGACCCGTATTCTGACCCGACCCGTATAACTCGAATTCGAACCCGACCCGCCCGACCCGTTTGACAGGTCTAGTTGTAGGCATTAGAATGGATTATATTCCATTAACTTTCTTTGATCTCTCTACGCTTATGGTTTACGTATTTCCCGCTGCACGGTGCCGCTAAATACAATTAAAGGTTAGGCGTTGTAAGAAATCGATTGGTATGACTTTTTTTTGTAGCACTTTCATTTTAAATTGTAAAATACTTTCATATAAATTTTGTTTTAGATTGTTTTATAATAGATCTACTCGATTAAAAATTATTTTAAGCCAATTCGTCTTGATTATGCATTTTTATACAACTCCGTAATTTATTTTTAAAACTTCTTTAAAATTTTAATTTCGCCTTTATAAATCTTTTGATATGATAGGACTTCTTTAAGAAACTAAAAGTCGCGTTGTGGTGTGAAAATTAATTTACATATTTTCACAAAAAAAGTAAATGGCACATTCAATCTCGTTGACTGATGACAACTTGAAATTTAAATCCTTAGTCGTTTAAATATATAGTCTAGAATGATATCTCTTCAATATCAGAAAACACCAATACACTTTCCTTTGAAAAATAACTTTTCATAAACAATAGGTCTACGACAAGACCATCTTACCGCTAAGACCTACATTAAAAATAAACAAACCCCACTAAATAAGTAGTCGTAAATTCTCGTATGTGAAAGGTTATAATAAGACCATCTAATATGAGAATTGATGTTTTTGTAAAACATCACTGCCAGGGATAATTACTATCCCTCCATTTTATGCCAAAAACCACACTTTTTCATTACGACAATTTTATTCAATTAATCAATTTTCATGTAGAACAACTTTTTCTAATGAAAATACACTTCTACAATTATTAATATATTCATTTTCCTAAAATACCACACATTTTATTCTTTCAAATTGGCCCATTTTACTAATTTCCAATTAGACTTCTATTTTTAGTAAATTTACGTAATATTGGTGCCAACCCTTTATGGAACGTTTTGAGTGAAAATAAGGGGTATTAACCGAACCTTTTACAATGATATCGTTCCAAAAAGATAAATAGAAATATTTTATCCCACTAATAAAAAACCAGAAAACAATATTAAAACAAAATTACAAGATTCTAAAATATCGACTCCCTCTTCCTCAATGCATGAATAACTATCAAACAATCACTTTCAATTTTGCCTCCTTGACACCCGCTTTGACTCCTTTTGAACTCCACACATCATAACCCAAACTTTTGCCATGCCAACCTCTATCGTTTCGTCATGATAATTTCAGATCCACACGAAATAACCCTCCAAGTTCCTAGCAACAACTTCCAACACCGACGCCACACTCCCTCAAACATGTATCAACGTTAATTTTGATAATACTGTCTCCAAACTGGCCATTTCACCCTCTTGCCCCATAAATTGTTTATAAAGGATAAGATCATGAATTGATTTGACCACTTCTCATATAAACTCCCTCGAAAAATAATGAGCTCATGGACCTGATAAGACCAAATAGCCAAACGAACAATCATACAATCAAACAAATTTCTCCATGTGTGGATAGTAAAATCAAGTTCTACAAGTGGAAGTAAAATCAAGTTGAAAAATTCAATGTATGCTAGTAATCAACATTAAAACAAATCCAAGTTCATAAACAATCGCAAACCACAACCAGGACCAACAAACAATAACTTAACGTTAATAATCAGTCTAGCACTTCCACTTCCACTGTATTCTATCATTAATTAACAGAAAAAACAAAGTTTTGAGGTAATTCAACAACAATTACAAGAAGTATTTTTGGGCAATCTCTCAATAACTCTATTTTAATAAAATTATCATCAACGACTGAAACCTGAGCTTTAGATAAAGCAAACCCACATAATCTCAAATTACATACAGAAAAACAAGAACAAATTCACAAAAACGGAAAAACTCTAATAAAGTACTCCGTAATAAATATAAGTAATTGAAGAGAAAATCCAGAAAGATAAACAAAAGCAAAAAAAAATACTAAGAAAACCATGATACAAAAATAATTTCAACATTAGGAAAACCCTCCCCTCCAAAAAAAAAGAAAAAAACTTAAAATAAATGATTCGAACCTCAAACAATGGCCTGATTGCAACTATATAAGACCAAAATACGACAAATTTAAACACGATGATCTACGAAGGACGACTATAAATAAGGTATATTGGAGAGAAGCAAGAAGAGTACTAGGCAATCAAGCATGTTAAGGGCAAAGTGGAGTTGATATGCAGTAGTCTTAAAATCCTGGAAAATAGATGGGCTTCAAAGAACACGCACAAATGGGGAAGCACCGGCTTCAAGAAATTTACCTCCAAAAATACATATAAAAAAACAAATCCTAAGATTCCACGAAAATTAAAAACATCACCAATTTTAATCCTGAAATAAAAACAAACCTCAAGAGAAGACGGAGTTTTATTGAAGAGCAAATCACATAAATATGAAAAAAAATACTTCCAAGATTTCAACAATGGAGGAACGAATCAATGAACTTTATAGTTATGGAACAAAATTAATAACTAATTCTCAAATCTAAAAAAAAAATATAATAAGCATACCCAAATAATAATAAAACCAACATCAAACCCAATGAATAATAATCATCATCTATATATTATTCCAATGTATTGATGCTTATGTGGCATCGCCACATTAATTTGGCTGACGTGTCGGCACCATATCAATTTAAGATAATGTGTCAATCATACAGTAATTTTGATCCAACAGTCAATAAAAACATATCAAATTGATTGCATGGAAATACAACCTTGGTAAATGCAAATGTATTCGTAAAATACCCACCCTTCACACTTAGTAACCACCCATTATAATTACAACTTCCTATTATGCAGTTAACCACCCATTATGCAGTCAATTTTTGGATTTCAATGGTGTAATGTATTTAAGGAAATGAAAAGGACGGAAATTGTGGAATAATTTCACATTAATTCAACACTAATTTTTGAGTGGGATCTATGTTACATGGATAATTTTTTTGTTTTTGCTTAAAAAACAATAGGTCACAGTGTGAGACGGTCTTATAGGAAATTTACTGTTAATTTAATGATTAATTCATAATTTATCAAATGTTAACAAAGTTAAAATGTATGATGGGTAAATTAAGGAAATTGAAAGGATGAAAATTTAAGATTTTTGCATTGAAATTAAAAAACTACAATAAATAATCACTTTGAGGAAAGAATTTTGAGAAAAAAATAACTATCCAGTTTTCTAACTCGACGATACACAAATGATATCGAGAAAGCAATAAGGATTATATACGGATATTCGTATAAAAGAATATATCTATCATATTCGTCACAAAATCGTTTTTCCTTTTTCTCATATATATGAGCAAATCTAGGGTGAAACCAGACTACATCCAAGATAGATGATAATCTACACAGCAACTTGAAGACTCGATCTCGAGGAGCTTGTAGCCTTCTCTTTCACCATCGTTTGCACAAAAAGCTCTCCAGCCCGATATGAAGACCGCACCTTAAGACCAACGAAACAAACGTTGGTGTTAATAATACCCACTCCGACAATCAATTCATCACTTAGTCATGATACACTCAAATTAACGACGTAGCCACTAGCCAGCAAGTGAAATTAGCAACTGAAATCAGCAGATAAATGAGTGTCCGAAATCAATTCTGACCGTCTTCTCATTCATGCTGTCCTAGCACAACCTTGTGTTCAAGTGATGTCGACGGTACATTTTACTAAAACTATATCACTACAAAAATCAATCACACTTGATTTCTAAATGCTAATGAATTATGGAGAGAGCAAAAGATTGCTTTAATTTTGATGAAGATGAAACGAAACAAAGTTTACATTGGTTGGTCATTGGTGTTCTATTGTGACATGGTTGAGCACCAAATGCATGGATCTTCCCGAGTAAGTCATATTACTCTTCAAGTCATGATGAGTAGGGCTACAGTGATTTGAACATGGTTCTTGTGGTGGTTTATGGCAAATTTCAGCTGACTTTACTCGGGAATTGTTGATATTTCACAGTTTCAGTATCCTACAACCTTCCTAGGTTTTCAGTCATAGAGGGTATATATTCTAAGATGTTCCAAACAACGAAGGGAATCAATTACCAGTGGTCCACTAGCAACGTAGCGGAAACCAATAGCTTCTCCGTACTCCTTCCAGAAAGCAAACTTCTCGGGGGTCACATACTCTTTCACTGTGAGGTGTAGAGGTGTTGGCTACAAGAAAAACACAAATTAAAATCCTCAATTAAATAGCTGCAGCGTATAGCACACAAATCCTCACAAAGTCTAAGCATTTTTCCAAAGTGATTTGATGTGAAACGCACAGAGGGCAAAAGAAGAAAAGAATATTCGGAAACGATAATTCACTGATAACGTGATAAATAGAGGGCGATTGCTCACTTGTAGATATTGTCCAAGTGTGAGGATATCAACATCGATTGCCCGTAGATCAGCCATTGCTTTCTTTAACTCATCATCGGTTTCACCAAGCCCCAGCATTATCGAAGTTTTCGTAATCATTCCTTCCTTGCTAATTTTAGCATGCTTTAACACTGACAAGCTTTGTTCATACCTACATCACAGATTATCAGTATTTTTGAGTCGTCAAGTGATGCCATCATTTTTGTAGACCAAGACATGACTGCCGGACTGATAATCACGTAGACCAAACAAAAAAGAAAAAAAAAAAGTCCAACTTGACGTGTAACAAAATCTATGGTATTTTCCTAGATAAGCACAGAATGATTTATAAAATACCTTATAGTAAAACCGGTTACAAAAGCCTTTCAGCCTTCCAACTAAAGCAGCACGATATGTAGTTTATCGTCCATCAACCTTAGACTTGGCAAAACTGACCCGACCCGAAACCCGAATTTGACCCGAAAAAACGAAACCCGAATTGACCCGACCCGACCCGAAATTGACCCGAAAACCCGAAACGACCCGACCCTTAATGACCTGACCCGAAATTGACCCGAAAAATTAATTCTAGGTAACTTGAAATGACCAAGAATCACTTATATATTGTACCCCTAAAAAATAACAAAACTTCTACAAAACTACCTTCGGCGACCAAAAATCATCCTTGT
>JAUEKU010049553.1:0-23207 GCA_032274805.1 Gypsophila paniculata | reverse complement strand
TTCTGGTCTTTTGGGCTGTATGAATCTATTTAAAGTCTTATCGAAATCTGATTTTTGATGTCGTATTGTATCATGGAATTTTGTCATATTAATCGTTCTGACTACAAGTCTATATTAGGTGTTAAAAGTGTTTGAATCAGCTTGTTCAGCATTTCTCGGAAGCGAAAACTAAGGAGTTTAATGGTGAGCTTTATATATATATATATGACAAGCATATCCATTGTGTTTGTTTCCTCTCTGATTACGTTATTCTTTCACCCTTGTGTTTCTTGAAATGCATCCCTTTTGATAAGCTATACGTCATGTATTCTGTATCAAGCTCAAGAAATTTTGTTCAGTAAGTAAAAGTTAAGAAGAAACTGTGGCCTATATTTGAATCTTTCTACTCCACCCTAAAAAATTGGCAGTAATAAGAAGGCCTATCTAATTCCAGTAAAAGTTAAGAAGAACTACTGCATATCTAATTCCAATTCTTACTTGGAAATTATGTTGTTTATGTAGATGCGTTGCTGGTCGCTTTGTGCAAATCAAAATATCTTTGACGAGGATGAGAATATGTATAACTGTCGTGTTTCGAGTAAGAAGGCCTCAAATCGGTTTTTGTTTATGCATCAATTTTAGGGCCTCACTGAGCATTATAACTGATCAATAAGGCTATTTGAATAAGTGGTTAATCTAAATGTGATGGCTTCAAAGACCTTGACGTCGGTTTCTTGGACACGACACCCTATCTTGGTACGCTCATCTCGTTCTACTTGTGTGCATTCTTTAACTACTAATGGCGCAAATGAGACTAATTTTTCTTACTTTTGGCCTGGAATTTTCCTGCATATATGGATACACTCGCAATTCATTATGTTTATCTCTTTTCTTTTCTGTCCTCCAATCTGAACTGTTCGTAAATTCCACAGCAATTGGAGCAATTTTTGCAGCTACAGACTCTGTTTCGATGCTGCAGGTACATAACCTTCCTTAACTTCAGTTGTTTATTTTTGCACGACAGATTCAACCATCGTTTAATTACATCGTTTAATTACTTTCATATTGCCATTTCAGATTCTCAATCAGGAGGAGACACCCTTTGTTTATAGCCTGGTTTTTGGGGAGAGTGTAGTCAACGATGCTACATCCGTGGTGCTTTTCAACGTGATCCGCAAATTTGAGCTGTCTAACAACGAGGCAACTGTTGCCATAGAATTTGTTGGACAGTTTTCGTGTTTTCACTCCAGTTCAAGACCCCAGAAGAACAATCTTTGACAACATGAACCTCAAGTCGTCTTCATGATGATGCTTCTTTGAAAGAAATGGTTGATCCAATCTTAAGAAGATCAATCATTAAGGCTCTCTCGAAATTTTTTTTCTTTGTGTAAAATTGTACTTCATAAGCTCCATATATAATTATCAAATGTATTATCTCTTAGGTGTATTAATTTGTACCAAACAATCATATTTTGGTTGTGTTGGTAGAATTGAATTGTTGTCTTGGATTCTTTGAATTAAGATTACTATTTTGGGTATTGCGATTCCATTTTTGTAGCAATTATTATTATTTTTTTTTAAAAATAACCATAACCTATTGTGGCGGTTGTATGGAAAAACCGCCACAATAAGTATTAAAAAGATAGCTCATTTGTGGCGGTTCTAACAAACAACCGCCACTAAATTTGACTAATTTGTGGCGGTTCTTAGGAACAACCGCCACAATAAGTTTGTTCATAATGGGTATTTGTGGCGGTTTTTTTAAGAACCGCCACAAATTTGGTAGTTCATAATAGGCTTTTGTGGCGGTTTTTTGTAAGAACCGCCACAAATGGGCCAACATTTAGTGGCGGTTTTTTGTTAGAACCGCCACAAATTTTTATTTTTTGTGGCGGTTTTACAACCGACACAAATAATATACGACACCCGTATATACGTCTATGTAAAACCGCCACAAAAGGTGATTTACAACCGCCACGATAGGGTTATTTTCCACTAGTGCTGGCTGAACATCATCAGAATCAAAGGGAACAATGTCAGCATGATGAGCAGATTGCTTATACCCAGCAGAAGTGTGCCCTCCCCTGTATGTAGATCTACCAGAACCACTTCTGCCTGGCTTGAAGTTGGAGCCAAATTTGAGCTTGAAACAATTCTCTTTGGCATGCCCTTTCTTACCACAAACACTACACTCCTTGACATTGGAATCCATTGTGCCAACCTCAACTTTAGGTTTCTTCCAGTGAGAAATTGCCAGCCTTAGAAGAATTACTGGCAAAAGCAGTGCTGTCAGGTAAAGCAGCAGCTGAACCATGGATTTGCTGCTGTTTTTCTACCTTTTGGAGCAGGAAGAGGGCTTTGTTGAGGGGAGGAAGAGGATCTTGAGTAAGAACATGAGTTTTGACAGTCTCAAACACATCATTCAGGCCCATTAGAAAGTGAATCAGCCTAGCATTAGACGCCCTAGACACAATTCTCTTCAAGTAATTGCAAGAGCAAGCCTCCATAGCACCACAAGTACAAAGAGGAAATGGATCTAAGGTGTCAATGTTCTCCCAGGTTTGTTTGAGTTTACCATAATATTCAACCAAAGAAGAATTAGATTGATGAAGTTCACTCAATTGTTTCCTAAATTCATAGATTTCTAGGTAATTAGTTTGACCAAAACGATCCAAAATCTCTGACCACAACTCTTTGGCACTGTTGACATACTGCAGAGTCTCACTAATGCTAGGTTCAATAGAGTTAAGAATCCATTTCATGACCATCAAGTCACACCTAACCCACTGATGATAAGACTTATCGGTTTTAGAAGGAGTCTTACAAGAACCGTCAACAAAACCTTCCTTGTTCTTAGCCACTAAACCATGATAAACAGAGCAACGCGGAAGAATGAGCATCGAAACCTATTGCGATTGATACCATGAGAAACCGTATTCTCATCCTCCATGGTTAGTCTATTGAAGGTGCAACAATGGTGATGAAGATATTAGAGAGAGAAAGAATTGTAGAGAGAGAGAGAGAGTAAATAAAATGTGATTGTATTATGTAATGAAAAGTTGGTTAGGATATTTACAATGTAAGCTTATATACACGTATAATGTCTAGACCGTATTGTAACAAACTCTATTCTAGAAGAAGTAAAATACGTATATTAGCACCTAATTCTCACAGAAGGGTTACTCGAATTAAAATGAAGTACTCCCTCCGTCCCAGTGAATTATTAACGTTTGGTATTTGAGGGTATATATATGATACAATTAAACCTTATATTTTTGTGAATTGTACAACTTTCATATAATGTACGTGTAAGTGAGCATGTTATAATCACTTCCATGTATTAAGTTACTCTGTGTTTGTTTTTATATTTATTCATTTCTTGCATTTGTATTTATATCAAAACTGAAACGTTAACAATTGACTGGGACAGAGGGAGTACTTTTTATGACTTTATTTATACTCCATTTCATTTATTTAGTCTCATTTTTTTTTTTGGCAATTTCACTCATTTAGCCCTATTTTCAAATTCTTACTTTTTTTCATTAAAAATTACCAAAATAACCTTATTTTTTCACAATTTTTCATACACACAACTTACATATTATTTGAAAATACCATTATACTCCACTTTTTTTTTTCCCACTTTATTAAAACTCATGTCTCAAACCCCTATGGAGCTTTAGGAATGAAATGAAGGGAGTAATAATTAATTTGAAAATGAAAAACGATATTTGACGAGAAGGTATCGGCAAGAAGCGTTGACGGAGTCGGAAATATACTGTAGTAGAAGAGTTGCAATTTCCACAAGAAAACCGCCATCTCAAAACCTCCCTTTCTCTCTCTCTCAACATCTTCCCCCAAATTTCAAATCTCAAATCATTTCTGTTCTTTCTTTCTTTACCGTTTTCTTTCCTACTCTCTCTACACAATCCCTAATTTCGCTTCAATTTCAACCTAATTTCATTCAATTTCGTTTTCGATTCGGTTCGGTTCGGTTCGGTTCAATTCCGTCGAACTGACATGTCAGCCTCGACGGTCTCTGCCACGGCCAACCCCCGCCGTCGCACCACCACCACCACCTCCGCCCTCAACGACGTCAAACACTCCATCGACATCGCCACCACCACCGCCACCCTCCACGGTGGCGATGACGTCACCCCCGCCGCCGCCGCCGCCAACAAGGACTTAAGTCACTCCCTTCGCGGCGAAGCCGTCATCGCCGAACGATCCACCAAAGAAACCACCACCGCCGCCGCCGCCGCCGCCGCGGCGGCGGTTAGGAAACCTAGTTCGGGTTCGGGTAACGGAACCCGAACCCGAACGAGGAAACCGAATTCATCCACCGCGGCAGCGGCGAAGAGCCCGAAGCCGCGGTGGAAGACGGTGGTGAGCGTGGTGCTGAAGAATGTGCTGTTGGTGGCGGTGTTGGTTGGATTGATTCAAATGGTCAGGAAATTGGGGGTGAAAAATGACGATTTAGTCGGCAGTAATTTGTTAGGGTTTTCGGACTTCGAAGGCCGGATTTCCGTTGTCGAATCGACGGTGAAAACGACTGCGAAAATGCTGCAGGTTCAGGTCGAGGTCGTGGATAAAAAAATTGACTCGGAAGTGTCGAATTTGAGGAATGTAATTCAGGCTAGGGTTGATAACAAGGGGGCGGAAATCGAGGGGAAATTGGACGAATTGAGGACGAAAAGCGAGGTTTTGGAGAGGAGTATGGGGAGCTTGAGGGAAATGTCGAGGGGATTCGTGACGAAGGAGGAGGTGGTGAGGTTGTATGAGGAGTTGAGGAGCGGGGGAGGGGGGAATGACTTGAGTTTCGATGAGGTGAGGGCGTTAGCGAGGGAGGTTGTCGAGTTTGAGATTGAGAAACACGCTGCTGACGGGCTTGGGAGGGTGGATTACGCTTTGGCCAGTGGTGGGGCCAGTGTTGTTAAGCATTCTGATCCTTTGATGACTGGGAAGGGGATTTGGTTCGGTGTTGCCAGGCATGGGGCGGTTCATGAGAACGCGGTTAGGATGTTGAGCCCGAGTTTTGGTGAGCCTGGGATGTGTTTTGCTCTTAAGGGGAGTAGTGGCTTTGTTCAGATTCGTCTTAGGACCGCCATTGTTCCTGAGGCGGTTACACTTGAACATGTTGCTAAGGTACCATTCTTGTCGGTTTGATTCTTTTGTTTTATGCTTATTGTTGTTGGTTTATTGATTTGTTTATGATTTCGTTGTTTGAGAATTATTGCTATAATGATTGTGGAATGCTAGCATATGAAGTGCTCGAGGGTAAATCGATCTTTGGCTTGATGGGATTGACCTTTTTGTCGACTAACTTCCATTGTCGGATGATATTAACATGTGAATTTGTTAGATTAGATTGGTTTTTAAGGTTCGGTGAGGTTTACCTTTATAATGCAACCTAATTTGATGGAAGGATTACGTCGTGCATTCCTTTGTTTTGCCTGCCCCTGTCTAGGATTGCCCAAGGGGCTTTATGCATTTGGATGAGTTGTGAGGAATTACCTTTGGTCGAGAATGGTGAAAATCGGAAGAGAGAAAGAATCCTGTCGTACAGGACTGGGTATGATGTCTTAGGACTTGGGGATGTAAAAGCGAAATTCAAGATTGAGGGAGGTCTTGAGAATTTGGTATATGATAGTTTTTATGTGGTGGTAAATTAGAAGAGAGAATTTAGTTGTGTGGGACTCAATATGATGTCTTAGGACCGGGGGATGTAAATTGAAGATCGAGGGACTTATAAATAGAGTCTATGAAAAATTGAATTGGATTTCGGAAAAGATATGTTTGCACTTATTCATGTCTTCGTTCTTTGAAGCCCATTTTTTAGTTTAGTGATGTATTTAGTTTCTGAATTGACTTTTGAGACATGCGATTTTCATGGCATCAATTACTACCGCTGCACATGTGCGCAAGTTGGACATTTTTAAGTTGTAATTGAGTCAAGACTGTTTGGAGCTTGATAAAAGATTCATGGTGTGTTTGGATATTCTCAATATCTTCCATATGCCACAAATTTCACTTTCAAATAAGCCCTCTCTCTATGTATGCTTTATGCCAAAATTATAGAGGAGATTTAAAATTATATGTATCCAGGATCATACTCCTTATTTTGGCACCACTTTTAGGGGGTGTTTTGTGCTGTTATACATGAATGACCTAGATCATGGCTGGTATGCAATTAAATTGATTGATTACGATTAATGTATTTGTCTTTGGCTGTATTTCATTATGTTGGAATGAACCGTTCCTCTTATAAAGGATGACTAAGGGATGAAATTCTTATGTTTTTTTTAACTTAGAGCCTTCCTACATGTCTTTTGTTTTGGAGATGAGAGTCGCTCAATTATGTGAAAATGTTCTTTAATGTGAGCTTGGCACATGGATGATGTTTGGAAGAGCATGGCTTAGCCTTATATCATGACGAGCGTCAACTTACTATGTTAGTGATTGTGCTCGATAATTATTTTTTTTATTAGTTCTTCTACTTTACCTTTATGCTTCCTTTTTAACTTCAACCTTCACTTGCTTGCATGTTAGATCTCTTTAGAGAGAGAAAAGGACACTTGTCACACAAAATTGTATTTTGAAATGCAAGTTCATTTGCAATTTGGGTGCGCCCGTGCCTTTCCCTTGTGCCTCAATACGCCTCGCGCTTTCTTAAACTAATAGAAGGCTTTAGGAGTCTTAAGGTATTGGATTTTATCAAATTTTGTGATATTTCTTTTGGAGTTTTAGTGAATTGTTATACTAGGTTTGCTTTTGCAATGGAAACTCATTTAGGGTTTTAATCCCCTTGCGCGCTTAATTGATTATCAAAGGGGTGTGACTCGTGAGCCGTGAGAGCTTTGATGTGTGCATGCATTTGATTTCACTCGTGTCAATTAGTATATGGACGGTGATGTGGCCAAATTTGGCTGCTTATTAGCATCATCTTGTTTGAAACAATTATAGTTTATGATTATCTTGTGTTTGAGTTTTCTTAATCAGGTAAGAGTTGCTATATCTACCATATATTGTTCACAAATTATTGACTTTATCTCTAGAAAGGTCTGAGGTGGTTGTGAAGCAATAGAATCAAGTTAAGAAGCCCCAACCTTATTGATTGAAATTTAAATTGCATGGGGCAAAGGATGGCAACAAAAATTCTAAAATGTTTAGCTACTTGGCAGTGACTTTCCTTTTGCAATGTTTTTGTAGAGGAGTGTTTAACTTACCTGGGGCCGATGGTCTTAGTTGGGCCCCATCAGGCAATAACAAGTGGAATTGCCAGAGAGCTTTCTTGGGAGAAGATGATTAGTAATTTAGGATGGACTGTCTGTTTATGGATAGAGACAATTCTCCTGCTGATCTTCTGGTATTAGATTGCAAAGGGTGACTTAATTGTTTAAGGACTTTCGCCACAACGGTACTCGGGTACTGTGTAGTACAGTGCAAGAGTAGGGATTCAAATTTTATTACTCTTTGTGCCCCCGCCCAAGAAATATACGTATTTATGTGTAAGGGTCGTTTGCTCTCTATTTCTTTTGCGTTGCATTAGCAATAAGAGCCATTATTCTAAGGTGTCATAAATGTAGATTGGGCTAATTATCTTTTTTCTTTTTCCAACTCTTTTGTTTGTCACTTCAGTATTAGTGGCTCACTGTCATATTTTGTTCCTTAAACCTTCATATATAGACCAATGGATTCCTCGTCTGTAGTATTGACTATTGAATATGATCACATTCATTTGTACAAGTGTCTACCTGTTCGTGGAGGGTGACAATTGTAAGCCATCTATTCTACGGTGTGGGTCCTGTTGCAAATTTTAGATTTTGCTGTTTTAGATGTTGTACTTACTATGCAGAAGCCCTATTCTCATTTATTCTTGAATAAAGACGTCATTATAGTTTTGCTTCAGCGTGAGATTGATTGGTGCATTGCCTTTAGTTTTCATACAAAAGACTAGTTGGTTGTGTAAATGATTTTGTTTAGAAATTCTTCAATGGTACGAACAAGTTGTTGAAGGTTATGGGTTGTGATCAGGGATGTGTTTATCTTATAGGGTTTTCGGATGAGGAAATGAGAGGGTGATTTCCAAGCCCTTAAGAATGCCTTTTGTTGTTTAAAATCTTTCTGTTTTTCTGTCCGCATGTCGAGATCTATATAGCAAATGATGCCTGCCTTACCTGTGCTGATGTATTTCATGTTTCATCGTGAACAGAATGTGGCATATGATCAATCAAGTGCTCCAAAACATTGTCGGGTTTTCGGCTGGCTACAAGGCCCACAAGGCCTTGATACTGACTTGAATGTCGAAGATGAGAAGGTGCTTCTTGCAGAGTTCACTTACGATCTGGAGAAGAGCAATGCACAGACTCATAATGTAATCGATTCTGCACAGTATGCTGTCGTCGACACCGTAAGATTTGAGTTCAGCTCCAATCATGGAAGTCTGACCCATACTTGCATATATCGGCTCAGGGTTCATGGTCACGAAGATCCTAATCCCGTCCCTAAAATTGTTTGATTATTGTTGATCCCATTGTTTATTCGGATCATGTTCGTTCTCTTGTTGGCTTCATTTGGTCAGTCCGTGCTTAGTTTTCGGGTCTTGTCCTCTGTGGCTTGATTGTAGACCGAAATGAATGGTGATTAGTTTTTGGGTCAGTGATTAGTTTTCGGGTCTTCCGTTTGTCTTTATTTGTTGATTTAGAACTTTTGATAAATTATTGGCACTTATTATGCATGTGTAGAGATAATGACGTATAATGTATTTAGTGTGAAAGTTGGATTTCTGCTGCTGTTGTGAATCAATGTGATCTCCTGGAGTAGTTTACCTAATTGTTACTCTGTACTCCGTATAATTTAGAACTCCCTCCAATTCATCGAAAATTTTGACAGTTTTCATTGCGGATTATTCAATGGGTATAGAACATTTTTTGAGCGTCACTTGCACAAATCATACCAAATTATTATCTCTTCACACGGATCAACACGATCCATGTGCTTGTTTGGTTGGCACAAGGAAAATTAAAGTTCTTATGAATTCAAAAATAAATTGAAAATTCACGTGAATTGTAAAAAATATTTTTGGTTAGCATGGTGGAATTTGTTTATCGTAAAATCGTCTAATCAAAATTTATAAGAGATGGGCAGGGTTAACGCATAGGAGCCGGGGTATACAATGGAACGTGCCAAACATGATGGTGGTACAGTCGTACCACACATACTTTGCGGTTGGGCTGCTTGTGACATGTCACGTTTTATGATAAGAAGTACTCGTACTCTGTACTCTACATACGCAGATACGCAGATGGAATATCGAATCTATTATGGCTACTTTTTGTTATTTTCCATGTAATTCCATTTCTTTTGTCAACATATAAACGCAAATATTCATATGAGATTGTCGGTTTTTTTGGAATTAAAGTTGACCACGTAATTCCATTTCTTTTGTCAATATTTAAAGAAAAATATTCGTATCACTTCAAGCCTTAAAGTGTCACTTTTAGCCACAAAGAGATCGTCGTACGCGTAAAACCGTTGTACACAAAACATATTCATATTTAAATATACAGCTACAAGCTAAGTAGTTATATATATATACCGAGAATTGTATGAAAACGATCTTGTTGTAAAATTAACTTCTTCGAAATGTCAAACTAACATACGGAGTATTTGAATATACTTGTTTATAAAAATAACAGGTATTTTATCGGGTGTCCATTAAATTTATGTTAAAATTTTATAATTAATTATATGAGAAAGAATTTCATGGGAATTTGAAACTTAACTCATTTTTATAATTTTTAATAATTAAACTTTTCTTAATATAATCTGTGATCATATCTTAAAAAATATATAAATTAAATTAACATTTGTTCTAGCAAATGTGTGGGATTGATCAATTATTTTAACCATCTGTTTTTTTAATACGGAGTAAAATTTAGGTTATAGTAATTCTATGACCACTCCGTAATGGCCAAATGATACCATCAAAAGGTAAATCAACGAAAACCCATGACATTGAATAAAGTAGCAAGTAGGGTACAAATGTACAATCTAGTACACATATAATCATGCATCCATATAATCCACATAGCTAGTGATTTCTACATGCATGAATGCATTGAATTAAAAATCTATATTCTTCTATCAAAAACATCTATATTCTTCGATTCAATTAAGTATATTCAATACGGATCCAATATTTATTATTAGAGTAATTTTCGAATAATATGACGATTATATGCGTACAATGATTTGTTTGTAAGTAGAAAGTGATCACTTTAATGTTTATTGTGATAACTTCTGAACACTTTAAAATGGCACAACAAATATCAGAATAGTCACATTATATATTTCCACACAACTTTTGACAAGTGGGGAGAATACAACTACAAAGTTTGAAGCAGCCTAATACAAGAACGTTACAATTATATGTATTGAGTAGAACGAGAGTGGTCCCTTTGACCTATCCATGCATGCACCCTTTAGTTTTGCTACTTAAAAGATGCAACATTGTTCCCTTTATTGTGGAATTTTTATATAGTCAAGTTTCAATAAGACATAACATAACAATGTATAAACATGCATGTTTTGCTTTGGTTTAGGAATGCATATTTCTTGAACTTTGCATCATTTTAATCTTAAATTGTAAGTATGTCGTGTGATTCATTTTTTTGAGGGGCTTGCTAAATCTAAATGTGGGTGATGGCTTAATGTTGGAACGAAGGGGTTAATTAAGTCGCTAGTTGTTTTCGAGCAAGTTTTTTGAAAGACGACCTACAACTAATAGAGACATACGCAAATTAAATATGTAGAGTATAAAAGAAATTGTGAAAGACCATCACTTTCTAAACACCGTGGTTGTTTTGAACACTTGATCAATGGATTATATGATCATAAGTCATAACTTTACTTAGCTTAATTTTTAGTCTCAATTAAGTTTTGTCCACATACGGAGTATTTGTTTATAAAACAAAGACTATAAACGTAGATAACGAAATTGACTAAAACTGATCATAGAGTAATATATTGAAACTTTACCAAGAAACTTTAAATTAAAATGAATATAGAAATATGATATATCTGCACTCGTATTACCTTTTAACCATGCTTATAAAATAAAATTAGTTCAAGTATAGCTATTGACCACTACCTTTAAACTTTTTCGATATTCAGCTTAATCAATTTTAAATTTCGACAGTTTATCCTTCATAAATCTATTTCAAAACGTTATTACTATCGGGTGAAAAACTAAAAACAATAAAATCATCCATTTTATGATATACTCGATCCGTATTTATATAAGATCACCATACACAATTATTTATATCAAAGTGCCTTTGATATATACATCCTTCTTTAATAATTTTGTGAATTATTATTATTGTTATAAGTAATCACAAATCTTTAGACAAGGGTGGTCGACCGTAGTAAGTTAGAGAGGAGCTTTGAAGACAAAAATGTAGGCTGTATAAACATACACGAATTAATTAATTGGCTAACATATAAACTTTACTTTAGGCTTGTTTAGTGAGTCAAGTCAAGGTCCTAGCTTAGTCAATTCAACACATATGTATGTAACTTCGTGGGGTCTTTTGTCTTTAGAATCTTATTACTACTAAATTAAAAAGAGACCCAATAAAGTTTGCATTTGGCTCGAAGTTATGTTGTTATATTAAGCATGGAGTCAGTCACCAAAATTAATTAATTTAGGTCAATGGGAAAAGAAATACTCTCGCTTTTTGTGATATTTCTTCCGCTTTATTCGATTCTGTACGTTCTTAATTTTCTGTGAGAAGTATTTTAATCAAACGTATAGAATCCAATGGAACAAAAAATATTATATGGTAAAAAGTCCATCGTGTTAGGTTGGGTTATAATTAGTCGAGAGGCCGAAAGCATCATACTCAATATCAGATTTATTTAACCTACTCGATTATCATAGGAGAAAATTATGGTAGTATAAATAAAATGACAAGGTTGAGCGGTCTTTTTTCTCAAATATTTTAGTTAATGTGTATATAATTTGGCTTTGTGTATTATGGGGATGATTTATCCTAGTTTACGATAGATTATATATATACCCTAAAAAAAAAAAAAGTTTATACTCGATCCATATGTATAACAATAATTTGGCATACTATATATATTTAGCTTCTTTTTATTTTCTATGATTTGCTGTATAAGACTAGGCTCCTCTTTAATTTGCATAGATAGATAGATAGATAGATAGATAGGGATGGATTTACATAATAGCTACTCGAAATCACGTCGAATCCAAATCAATGAACAATATTAATTAATCACTTTAATTTGATGGAATTAATTAAACAAATTGCTATCAGTCGACATGGATTGATACATCAATGATCGTGATAACATCAATGCAACCAAACCTAGTATATGTAGATATTTAATTGCAATCCATCAATAGCTCTTATATGTATATAAAACTTTTATGAAATAAATATTACGGAATAAGTCGCTTGTGAGACAGACTTATAATATATTGTTGTGAGAGTATTAGTATGATTCAGAATTTGAGAGGGATGAAAAGCGTGAAAAAAGTTATCATTTATGAAAATTAGTAAAATGGTTACTAGATCGATAAAAGAAGTTACTATGATAAATAAATTGAGTACAAACATTATTAAAATTGTTAGGAAAATAGGGGCCACAATTATGAGTATATGGGGTACAAAAAAACATATAAAAAGTTACGATTGAAGTGGTGTCACGATAGATTATTATAAGACCGCTTCATGATATAAGAAATAGTGTAATTGCAATAGCTAAAAAAAAGAGCCAAAAAAAAAAGTTATTTGAATCCAATTTTTATTATTTCCTTTCTAAACTTAGTACTCCGTAAGTGAAATTTGTAGAACCGAGCATGGGGCTTAATTAGTCAAATAAAATCGGGTTGCGCTGCCTGATGCTCCGATCGAAAACAAGTTAGTGAGGCTATGCCGATACGACTGAATATGCGTTAAAGAAAGCAATTCCTCCCCTTAGGGAGGCTAGCAAGGGCGGTCGTCTCTATAAATATTGAAGTTTTTTCGATTTTTAATTAAATTTTTCGAAAATTTTCTAATTTGCCTTTTTTTATAAGAATTCTGCCCTCTAAAATTTTCCAGCCTCCTCTAACCTAAATTCTTGGCTCCGCCACTGAGGCCGAATAAGAGTCCGCCCGCTTCCATAGAACAATATCGCGGCAACGTAGACTCAAGTGGTCATATTAAATCTTACATCATCTTATAAATGATTTCCGAAAAGTAAACGTAAACTATTAATTATTGGAACAAAGGGACTAGATTTTTGAGTTTTTAATGAACGTTTGATTTATCACTATAGCTCTCTCTTAAGACTCTTAAACTTAAAATGGTCAAGTATTATCAAATTGCACATATGAAATAAGCTTTTTGCATTTTTCAATGCAATATAATTTTGTTTTTATTCTAAATACTTGATTCATCTTAAATTTAAGACGAATAACCCGTTTTAAATGAGAATATTTGATCCGTAAAAAAATTATGATAGAATAGAAGAAAGGAGAAGACGCGTGGAAGAGGGGGGGATAGTGAAATCAGCGAAAATACGTCAAAGATAACGTTAGGATAGGTGAGAAAATCAACACAAGGGTAGGAAGCAATTGAACATGACTTTCATTTACGCAATGATTTGGTGCGTACAATGCCACACGTGGGGTCCCTTCCTTTTTTCTCTGACACTTATTATAACAACACCCTCACTTTCTCAACCAATAAAACAGTAACTCTTTTAACCACCACTTCCCTACGGACTACAAGTTTTCCGATTATTAGACCGTCTTACTAGAACAGTTCGACAATTTTATTTATCACGATTATTAATTGAGGTGTAAATAAATTTTTTTGGCCGTCATCAATTTTATTTTAAAATTTGTCTTTACTCATTTTTCTTTTTTATAACTAATTTTGATTTAACATTATCTAACATTATATTATTGTAAGATTATTTTACGTTTATACCTCATTTTGTACATCTATTCGTGATAAATTTGATCTTATATTACTATTATAATTAATTTATAGTTAGTGGAAATATTTTATCGATAATGGTGACCGCTTTTAGTTAGTAATCATTTTATTAATTTTAATACAATTCTTTTATTTTTCGTAATATTTTCATTATACGGGATAAATCGTAAATTTAGTCTCACATTAATTGCTGCGCAAGTGACATACTAGAAACTTACGTCTGATGATAAATGAAGGAGTAATTAAAGTGAAAAAAAACCGTTTCACATAACTAATTAGATAAAATCGTCTATTTTTAAACTTCGTGCTTTTCACTTACGTCTATTTTCTCTATCAATAATTTTATCTTAGAAAAAACAAATCCAACAAAACTAAAATAACCAAAGCAAAACTAAAATAACCCTCAAAAACTTAAAAATAAAATAAACAATTTTTTTCCCAAATATTTTTGACCATTTCTCCTCTGAAAAATCCCCCTTTTTTGTACTTGTGGAAAGTTGTTGTAATCATTTTTTTTTGTTTGGAAGACAAGTTTTTATTTGTAAGTTTTTCTTGTCTCTCATAATTTTAATTACTTTTCTTTTATTTAATTATTTATTTATTTTTTTCTCAGAAATCTAGAAACCCAATTAATTTCTTTTTTCTTTTTTTTTTCTTTTTTTTTCAATTTTATTTTTATCTTGGAATTTTCATTTATTGGGTTTGTTTGACTTTATTGAAAAACGTAATTTCACATTAATTTTAAACTTACTTCTCATTTATTTAAGTGCCTTTTTTTTGTTTATATAAATTCATGGTTTTACCCATTAATTTGATTACATATTGTACCTAAAATCTCATAATTTTTAGTATTAAATTTAATCTAATTCTAAAGAAGATTATTTTTAATTTCTTTCGTTTTTTTTAAATTGTTTTTTTTTTTTTTGATAAACTTTTGGATGATTATATAAACAGTTAATGGAATTTGGTCAAATTGAATGCTCTTTTTAACATGGCATTGAAATTTGAAGAAGGCAGGAAAAGTAAGGTATGATTTATATATACTTTTTCCATTATCTCCTACTTACGGTCCCAGACCATGATTCATGTTAGCCGACCCCAAACGTTCCGTATTATTATCGTAAAAAGTAAGGGATTATGAAATTATGATCTGTTATGTCTCCCCTCTTTAATTCCATGTACTTTCATATCAACATTATTCATTAAAACTCACATTTATTGCACTTTAATTTAATATCTAATTTTTTTTGTGTGATATTTTTATAGACTTATGTTAATTCCTGATTTTCTGGATTTTTTTGCTTATAAATTTTGACCCAATTTTTGTAACATTATTTTGACTTTTTATTTTGACTTTTTTTTTAATGGCAGTCATTAATTCACAAAATGTTTTCAGCTAAAGAGAGGAACAGAAAATCTGTCAAATACACCTCTGGTAAGTTGGTCATACATTTTGTAGTTTTAATTTATTTTCGGGTTTTTGTTTCGGGTCATGAATGCTAATCACCGTGTTTTTTTTTTTATCATGTGTTTGTTTTGGACCATTCAGTTTACTCTGGATTCGAGCAAGGTACGTACGATCACAATGACACGGTCCCTCTTTAGTTTCTAACTCGAGCGTTTTCATTTTAAATGTGATTGTAGGTCATGAATACGAATCGAAATGAATCTTTAATTAGATTGAGAGGCATATGAGGGGAATATTTACGATTTTGTAGTAGATAGAATTTAAAGGCTACATAGGGTCTATAGATTGGCGTTGAACTCATTTTCGTGTAATTGTGGATAAAAGCGTATGGAATGTGGTCCATAGAATTTTGTAGAGAAGGTATTAGATTCATATTTGGTTCGGGTAATATTGTAACTGTAATGAATGGAATATGCTCGCAAGTCGCAGCTTATTGTCCTATCTTTTTTTCCGAAATTAAATTTTATAGGAAGTTTATTTGTCATTTCAATGATATTCTTCGTGATCTTTTGTGTTGTATTTTAGATGAAACTATGCCTAGGAATCCTGTTTGTGATGCGTTTTGATTTGGATATGCAGAAGAGGAGTCTTTGACTAGCCCAGGCACTGAAATGTCGACGACCCAAAATGTCAAAAACTTGAAGTTAGTCATGACAACTTTATCTTTTCGCTCTTACCTTGGCAGTATTTTTCAGTGGCATATGTTTCTAATTTCTTCGGTGTGTTCTGATTGTTCAGGACTTTCGTAGCAACTTGGAATGTGGGAGGGAGGCCTCCTGAAAGCGGGCTTAATCTGGATAATTTCCTCCAGAGTGATTCTCCGTCAGATATCTACATTTTGGGGTAAATGTTTCTCTTTTCCGATGCTTCTCTTAGACCTTATTCCTCAAACCAGCACTTTTTTCTATGCTATGTTACTCAGGCTCGGTTAGAAGTATTGTACATGAGGTGTGTGTGTCCAAGTGTCGAGGGTCGAGTGTCGGACATGGGTAACTGTTGGAGTTAAAAGCTTCTATGAGCTTAATTAGTGACGATTTTGACGAACACTAATGTATTGGCCGAGCAAGTGCATCACATTTGCCAATTTCTTGAACCAGGCTAACATTGTTGTGTTCAGTTTTCAGGAGATTGTGCCCTTAAATGCTGGGAATGTGCTTGTTTTAGAAGACAACGAGCCAGCAGCGAGGTGGCTAGCTCTGATAAATCAATCCCTTAACGGACACAAAAACCACCAATTCTTAAGAAAAGCAACATCTCTGATTGGTTCAAAGGTGAATGGAACAAAGAGTCCCAAGCTAACGAACACAGCTAGTGGGTCCCTTTTCTTCCAAAAGTACTCTCTAAAAGCCGTCAGTAAACAATTCAGGACGGAGAGCAAAAAGAGGCTCAAGACTTGCAACTGCGTGTATGAACTGGAGAAACGGTACAACCGGGACTCTTGTTTCCGGTGTCAACCAGGGAACATCAGTGATGACGATATGTCGTCTGAAGAGGATGACGTGCCTGGTGGGCTTTGCCTTTCAGAAGTCACCAATTACTCGGGCCATAACCAAAAGTACAGTCTAATAGTTAGCAAGCAGATGGTTGGAATATATCTGACTGTCTGGGTGAAAAGGGAGCTTGTTCAGCATATCAGCCATATGAAAACGTGTCTCATAAGTCGCGGTATCATGGGCTTAGGCAACAAGGTAACTAATTAATGCCTTTGTTTCATGATTTTCAATAGACGATGAGTAAAGAAAATAAAATGAAATTGCACTCACATATATAAATTACGTAAAGGGAATATTATTTTTTGTTTGCAGGGCTGCATCTCGGTGAGCATGCTTTTGTATTCAACGAGTTTTTGCTTCATATGTAGCCACCTTGCGTCGGGCGAGAAAGAAGGAGATGAGCTTAGAAGAAATCTAGACGTGATCGAAATTCTTAAAAATACTCATTTTCAAAGGAGATGCAAAGTTCCTAACAGCAAAGTTCCGGACAGAATATTAGAGCACGAGTGAGTGTTTTTACGTATTTGACAAATTGTTTTTTTTGTTTTTTGGTTTTTGTGATAATTACTTACCCTTTTGCTTCACTGCTACCCCGATTTGCAAAACAAAAAAAGTCGGATTATCTGGTTAGGAGACTTGAATTACAGGATTGCTTTGAGTCATACCGAAACTTTGAAGCTTCTGAAGAAGAGAGATTGGGATGCGCTGCTCAGCAAAGATCAGGTGACTTGTCTTATTTATATACCGAGCAACACATCTGAACCCATTACTCCTTTCTAGGCTTGACTTACGGATGTTGTGTACGAGCAATTTTTGCTAGTAGGCTGTTCTAACAATGGTTAGATTCAAAATCGTAAATATTTGATACTCCAACAATGTACCTTTTCTATAAGATTGGTCACTCACTTGCATAATTGTAATTTGTAACAGCTTAAAATCGAGAGGGAACTAGGGCGAGTTTTTAAAGGATGGAGAGAAGGACTAATCAAATTTGCTCCTACATACAAGTACTCTTACAACTCAGACACTTATCTTGGAGAGACCGACATATCTCCAAGCAAAAGAAGAACTCCAGCTTGGTACGTACAAATTTTGGCTCGCTTACATGTTTTGATAGAGGGATTTGTCTGAAAAAGGGAGAAAGTCCATTTTTCTTAAACAATTTTTGTTTGAGGGGAAAGCGTGGATCCATTTTACTCCCTCCAAGCTAAATCGAAATCCTTCCTACGCGGGAAGGATTTGATAGAAAGTTCCGTCGTTTTGTTTCTCCTTCCCCTCCCTTCCCTTCCTAATACGGTATCGTTCCGTTGCTTGTTTTTCGTAATACATGTATAGACTTTAAAGGGGTATAACCTGCAGGTGTGATAGGATATTGTGGAAAGGGGATGGAATACATCAGTCGTCATATGAACGAAAGGATTCAAGCTATTATCAGTTTTCTGACCACCGCCCTGTCTGTGCAACATTTTATATGGAAGTTTCAGTAGCATGTAGTATGAACTTCATCAAAGTTGGAAGCGAAGAACGCCACTTCAGCTAGTAAATAATACTTGGCTCTAGAGAGATCAACATTCTATTTCTCACCATTAAGATTCGTAGTTCAAGGGATCGTGGGTTACCGACATTTTCGTGATCGATCATTCGTTTGTTCATTCAACCAGGTACTAACTGATTTGTAATCGCTGAAGACCACAGATTCTGCAAATTTTTTCGTCTTTTGACATCTGATCTTTAAACTGTACATAGGTTAATAAGAATGTTGATAATTCTTTGATTTTCATGTCATTACATTGCAGTAATAGTTGGGTAATAGAAGGGCCATGTTATTTTTTCTCGTCTTTTCTGATGGAAGTTGTAAATGAACTATTTGGAGGAATTTTCTCCTTAATAGTTCTTCATAGTTATACTTAACATGTAGATTAATTCTTTGGCAGACTTGTTTTAATGTTATATTAAACGATATCCAGACAATTGATTCTGTGTTCGAGTATTATAAACTTCAGTCGCTTTTGTTCGTTCTTTCCTTTCATGGAGAAAGATGTACAGTATACAACAGCTCCTCAAACAATGAGATACAGTGGATCTCTCTTCCAAGTGACCATGCATGTCTTCTTCTACTGCCTATACTAGAAATTAAAGATTGTGGGACACAGCCTTTAGTAGTCTCTTGAGAACCAACTCAGCGAGACACTTGTATAAACATTTAAAATTTGCAGATGCTAGGCATCGTGATGATAAAAGGCTAAAAATTACTAAACAAAAGCTATCGGGATCATCTATGCTTCAAAGGCTATAAGAAATACCGTGTACAAAAATTATAATCCTCAGTCTATTGTACCCAATCAAATCCGACTTCAAATCCGACCTCAGAGGTGGAGCTCTGACCAGCTAAATCTTGCAACCCGTTAGAAATTTTGCTCTCGGGAAATTGATTTCTGTTTTCTTCAGCAAACATCGCCAGGAACCTGTCAATCTTGTCTTCCTCGGTTTCAATGGGTAGCAGTCCCTCCATTGCACCACAAGGTGATTGATGCACTGAAGATGGTGTTGACGGAGCCGCAGAATTTGGACTAGCTGCAATACTGGTTATGACGGAAACATTTTGACTACGAACATCCAAAGAACTTTTCCCGGTTGAAACGGCACTTCTATCAGCAGTGCCACTTCCCTCAAGATCACATACGACAGGGGAGTTATTGTCATTATCACTGTCCCACTCTTCTTCCACAAAGGGGGCACAATAATTTTCAGTAGTCTTAGGTCCGAGGCCACTCTTCTCATAAATCTTACAAATCACATAGGAATCTTGAGCAACACCCTTAAATGAAAGGGCCCTATCCTCCAACCTGTACTCATGCATCACCCAGTCTGTTCTGTCTCCCTTAGGTGCTTTTCCTCGGTGGAAAATCAGGGTCTTGACCTTCCCTACAGGTCGGTTTCCGAAGTTAAAAGTTCTGTCTTGCCCAGTTGACTTCCAGTATCCATGTACCGTGGCTCTGTTAGATCGCTCTGCAATAAGGTACGACGACTTCTTAGAACGCGGGCATAAAAAGTACCAATTCAAATCCCTTGACTTTATGCAAGCTTTGTCTGGAAGTTCCCATGGAGCAAATTGATAGACGTCAACCTCAGACATCATTTGAAGACCAAGTGATTTCCCAAGCACCTTTCTTCTTAGATAAAACATAAACAGCTCCTTGTCAGTAGGATGAAACCGAAACCCAGGAGAACGCAACTTGGTCGACAGAATAGCATCCATGACGTATGACCAGTAAGGTAAAAATAGCAGCAAATAGTTAAAGGGTGAAACGACAGTAAACAGAGTGGTCGCAAAGAAAAAGGCTGTGGAAGGTGATGTACAATCAACCAGCAAACAGAGCAAGTGTATGAAGGTGAAAACATCCTCGTTTCATGAACGAGAAATCAAACGACAATATTGACAGCACCGTTTTCTTCATCATGTTGATAAATGACATGTAGACCTGCAAATAGTCGATAGCATCATCAGCATACAAAATCAAAATTTCTGCATCCTTGACTGCCCAAATGAGGTTCAGGAGCAAGAATCAAAGCGGGAACACGTGTTTACACGAAAGAAAGCCAACCAATAAGAATGCAATTGGTCATCAATTGACATTTCAATGTTCATCAAAGCAAAGAATTTTGATTGATGATTGATAAAACAATGATTCAACAATTGTTAGTCAAATGTATGGACATGAAAAAAAACGGTATGCAACACAAAATTGAAGACTGAGACGATGACGACGACAATCAAAACATAGACACAAAACCCACAAACAATGGAACAAACAGAAATCAAACCCTATGTGCAATCAGCTGAAATCATCAACAAGTTAAAATAAAGGAGTATAATCAAAACAATTCAACGTACATAAAACCCTAATTTCATGAAATTAAAATAAAGAAGGGAAACAAAAGATATAATTATGAAATAACAAAAAAAAAAGGAGGAAAAAGAAGGTTACACTGACAAGTGTGTTTCTTTTTTCTTTGCAAATGAAGTAAGTGATCGGTTTTTTCCTAGGACATCACCCGCTGAAACCTCCGACAAGTACTTCAAATATTGAATACGGTTTACGTTATTTCAAAATGGTCACAATAACTTGCCTCCTAATTCAATTTTATCTAACATGATTCAAGAGTTTAAACTATTTTCAAATCTATATCTATATATATATTAAAAAGCAAACAAATTCACCACAAATCTCCATTTGCCAATTTTGATACAAATTCACCACAAACCTCCATTTGTCAATTTTGACACATTATTAAGCCATGTGTCAAAACAAAACAAAAAAAAAAATGAAAAAGTTAAATTACATCTCCCTATTTTACTAAATGAAAAACCACTCAATGAGGAGAGCTGACGTGGCAGCTCAAGACTAATTCTCGGAGTCAAGTTTCCCGCCTAAGAGTAATAACGCTGGACTCCTTTGTTGGATTTCTTATATGAATTGGGCCTCTTACAATGAATTTGTGACCCTCCTTTGTTGGATTTCTTATATCTTTATGACTCCGTATATGATTCCTCATATTCCAAGTTTTCATCCCCCTCTTCCTTATAGATCACCTCTATAATCGAAAAGGCTACAGAAACACCAAGTGTTTCTCATGAATTTGACACCGCGAATTAGGTGTCACCACGTGTAAAGGGGTGTGAGATCTAAAACTGATTCCTTTTTAATTGCATATTCTTATTTTTTGTGCCATAATTAATTTTAATGCCTTTTCTTTTTAATATTATTTTGGTTATTTTTTTTGTCATTAAATTTTACATGTGCTTTTTTTTTAATTAAATTTTACCTGTACTTTATAGTATATTTAACTTATGTACGTATTTTATATTTTTGTGGTATATTATATATTTTATACGGAGTATTGATTATTGTCGTATATCGTATGCTGTAAATTAATACGTATTTATGATTATTGTCGTATTTCGTATGCTGTAAATAAATACGTATTTATATGGTATCTCTATTAAACTAAAAATAAATTGTATGTCGAATGTTGTATCGTATAGCGTGTAGAGTATGGCGATTTTATGGGTAGTGTATTGCTCTGTAGAGCTCTTTCAAATAGAATAGAGTTGAGTGTGTATATAAACATAGCAAACCTTTGTTTACCAGTCGATGTGGGATGCAATTCTTCAGTATTTTTAATTTGTCAACAGGTATTATAAGTACCCAAATCCTCGATGAACTTTATTTATACACATCTTTAAAAAATATAAAATTAAGTACAAGTATATAAAAAATATGATAATAAATAAAAAAAACATAAAAAAGGTTAAATAAAAAATAACTACTTAGATAAATTAAATTAAAAACAAAACCCAACGGGTCGGGCTATAGCGTGATGTGAGGTATTCGAATAGCATAGTATGTGTAGCAAGCATGCATGGGATAGTAGCTAGTAATGTACATATAGCGCCTAAGGCTTCGAGATGTCTTGTTGAAAGAAGGTATATAAACATGATAAAGTAGGGTAAAATGGTCGATGTGGGACAAATGGAATCCCCTATAATGTTTACTAATAACAACACAAGTTACACAACCACATACAACGATTGAACATCTAATTTGATCGTAAATGAACAATTTTATTGGAAATCCTCCAATAAATTTTGATTTATCTTGTTGTTGTGAACTTAAGTTTTCATAATTATCGTGTTTCGTCATATTTGTAACATATTAAAAGGTTACAAAAACATATGGGTGGGGATAGATAGAGACATAGAGTTGAGAAAAATTGGGGTACAAATGTATCCCACATCGCCAAGGATGACCACCTTTGCTTAGTTTATATGTGTCCTCTAGCTAACATTCTTTGAAGCCGAATGGCGCTATATACATACTAATATATACTATTCCCCTTAATTGCCACAGCCTTTAACATTTATATTTCGTAATTTTTATTTTATCTTTCTGTCATTTTTTATTTTATATAAACTAATTATTGTTTATTAACATCGGGTCATTTTTATAAACTAATTATTGTTTTTTATAGCTCCTAATTTATGACATTATTTAACACTTATTGCTTCTTAATATCATATTGTAGTATTACTTCGTATGATCATAGTTCGTGTTTGAAATAATCATACTAAAGTATTATTTTTTAAATTTAATATATGCGCATTAGTACTAACGGTCATAGTTACTTATTACTTTTTAGTTTGCTTTTGAAGACGTACTTACTATTTGCCTATTAGTCTTGTATATATTT
>JAUEKU010049442.1:0-13898 GCA_032274805.1 Gypsophila paniculata | reverse complement strand
TAAATTTGATTTGACTTATTGCTTTATTATGCCTTGCTTTGCTCTTGATACGACACGTCAGCATTGCTCTATTGTTATGATGACACATCAACATTTATGGGCTCTGAATTAATATATATTATGATGTTATATTTCCCATTTTATATAGAAAAGATAATTTATTAGGTCTGATTCTCGAGAATCAATAATCTTAATCAATTCTCTAATTTTCGTCAAAATTTTCAATTTAACCTCCTAATTTCTTTTATCAAGATCTCATTAATGTCCATAAATTGCAATTAATTAATGCATACGATGATTGAACATTTGAACATACTACATAAATAATATTTCCTCCACTCCATTAATCAATTTACGTGTTTCATTTTGGCCCATAACACGAGTTTGTGTCTATGACACCATGAGATGCACGTACAACAGAAAATTATGAGCCAGCTAACATAATTCAATAGTATCATAACACCGAAACATATGAGGTGACACCCACAAATGTAACATTTAAAATGGGAGTTAGTTGTTCCCCAAACTATAATGTTGATTTGATACGCATCTCGATCCTAAATTTATTCAAACGAATAATGTAATTATAGAATAACGAGTGAAGTATTTGACTTATTTGGAACTAGTAGTGTAACATCAAATTAATTAGGGATAATTCCTACGGTACTCCTGAGATTTGTGATTTTGTTCAGAATATTCCTATTTTCAGCGGAAAAACTTTAACTGCATTTAACTTGTATCAACGAGTTCAGAATTTAGCAAATGTTTTTTTCTAAATCGTAAATCATGACAAGATCTTCGATTTGAAAAAAAAAATGAATTTTCGTATTCAGAACTCGTGGCTAGGACATTTGGTCGGTCAAAGTTCGTTCGGTGAAAAAATTTTGACTGATCAAAACTCGGGACTACGAATTCCGAATACGAAAATTCTTTTTTTTTCAAATCAAAGATCTTGTCAATATCTACAATTTTTAAAAAATAATTATCGTATTCGGAACTCGTAGTCACGAGTTTTGATCGGTCAAAGACTTTTTATAAAAAAAGAGAGGTATTACGGGTAAAATTGCAAACCTCAGGGATACCGTGGGAATTATCCCAATTAATTAAATTAGCTGTTTATTTAATTACTCCACTTCTCATAAAGGTAATTTGTGTCAACAATTAACCGTTTTTCAATTCTTAAAGATATAAAATCAATTATAAATGAATTAATATTAAATACTCCCCTCTTTCAAGTCCAAACACCACGTCATTTTTTGACACTATTTACACAAATGAAGAATATTTTTGAATTTTTTTTGCTATATATACGAGAAAAATATACTCCCTCCATTTCAATGATAAAGCTCCACTTTTCTTTTTTGGCAATTTCACTTATAAAGCTCCATTTCCAAATTCATCTACTTTTTTTATTAAAAATTACCAAAATAATCTTACTTTTTCATAATTTTCCATACACACAACTTACATATTATTTGAAAATACCATTATACCCCTACTTTTTCCCACTTTCTTAAAACCCGTGCCAAACCCCTATGGGACTTTATCAATGAAATGGAGGGAGTAGTCATGTAAAATCTTATTTGATTTGTCTCTATTAGTAGAATAAGAAATTAGATTTTTAATAATAAGAAACTATATATATTAGTAGAATATGCGCGTCGATAAACGTGAAAAAATAGATATGATATTTGAAGTTGAATAATAGAGTATGTAACTAAAGAAGATCATTGCTATGGACAGTCACTTTCTGACAGTCTCTTCAACCTTCTCCTATCATATTCTGTTGAGGTGTGAGAGGGAATTGAGAGACGGCTGAAAAGACTGTCCATAACTATGTTCAACTAAAGACAAAATAAAAAAAGGTTTTCCATCATTCACGGTGAAAGACGTCTCTTTTCCAAAATTTTGTGCTTGTCTATGTTCAAATGCTATGCCTATGTTCATATGCTTATTTAGTTATTCCACTTCTAGGTCTAGTCAACTTCATTTAATTTCTCTATATCTTCTACCGGTCACTTATTCTTGGTGAGTTTGTTCCACTATTGACTTCGACTGTGAATATATCTTAATTTTGTGGTTTAAAAAAAGTCGTGTCAATAATAACTCAAAAATTCAAATCCTCAACATTCCTTGTATAATATACTATGGACTATTTGACTTTGTAATTTCTCCTCCCATGTGGAATAAAATTTGACTTAACGCAGCCTCTACGAAATATCTCAATTCACTGTTACGTATTTATCTCCTATCTCACCCTCTAGCTAATAGGCAAGCCTCGTTGCATTGTCTTAAATTTGTTGATATATCGATTTTAGTATGATTTTCGAATTGACCATATCTTTCGGCTTACAAATTATCAACGATTGTTGCCAATATGCATGTTACGGAGTACTACGTATATCTTAAATATTAGGTGCCTAAAATTAGGGATAAATTATAAAATTTGGTCAAGACCCAACTAAAAACGCCCTTAACAAGGGATATAAAGAGATGCTTTTTTTTTTTTTTTTAAAAAAATAAAATAAAGAGATGCTTTTGATGAGCCTTTAATGTTAGAAAAGAAAAAGTTGTACGTAGAAGTGTCATCATAGTACGTATAAAATGTCAATATATTCAACTTAATGATGAAATGATGGCTAAATTTGACCTTAAGCGTGCTCGTTAAAGTAAACAAAATTTATGACATATTCATATCACTAATTAGTATGCTAATTGTTATGATTATGACGTCTTGAAAGTGGAAATCATGCAATTAGGTATTTGTAATTAAAAAGTGACCATTTCAACTGTAATTGTAATTAACATACAGTAAATTTTAGCCATTATATGACTAGGGTTTTTTATGATATTCCTAACAAAGCTAACATTTTAGCCATAGATTCCTTGTTCTACGCATATATACAATGACGACGTCGTACAATAATTACTCAAAAGATAGCAAAACAAGTTGATTAGAAGAGTGTAATTAAGGTAGAACATACCGTATTTAGCACCATTAGTGAGTCGAGCCGATAAAGAGGTGTAGAAATCATAAATGGAGTACTTAAGTCCAGGAAGTTGGGTAGCCCATGTCTTAGCTAACGGTTCAAATCTTTGATTGTGCAATTTCATCAAGTCATTTAATGATTCCGAACAATTGCCGTCCGGTTCAAGGAATGCCGGTAAGCACCCTACCGGCCCAAACCCATGAAACGCAAATTTCCTCGCTCCTTGGTTGTACATTCTCTAAATAAATCAAAAAAATATTAAAATTTACATCATTAGCAATCCATTTTAAAAAACATAGCATGTATTTCAGGAACGACTTTCTCCATTTTAGTTAATTATTTACCCCGACTTTTGACTTCTATGTGACTAGAATAAAGTCCAATGACTATGAAACTAATTTGAGAGGGACTGATTATGCCCAATGTGGATGAGGGTGTCCGAGATGAAAGTCCTATGGAAATCCAATAACCTCCCTAACCATGTTCGAAATGGAAGAGGGTGTCCCTCTGTCCGAGACGGAAGTACAATACCCAACCTTTCTAAAATCAATTAGTTATATAGTTGGTAGGCCCATAAACATTATAAGTTAAGGTGAATAACCTATTAGAAGATCAATTCAACCAAAATCTTAAGGTGATGGTTGAGGCCTAATAATTGGTCTTATACTTTAACACTCCCCCTCACGTGGAGGCTCGAAAGCGTTGACGCGTGGATAAATGCTCACGGAGGCTCATAGGCGTCAAACGTGGCTAAACACAGAACTTTGTCAACTGTTTGATAAAGGGGGCTTCCAAGGGGTATTCCCAGGAATCGAATTTGAGACCTCATGACGTCATGAGACTCTACGTCATGAGACTCTATTTTACCATCGATGTGGAAAAACTTTACATATAAAGTCTTATACTACTTCTATTATTCAGGAACATGTGATGTGTCAAAAGAAGAATTAGACTGATTATAAAATTTGACGAACAGTAATATAAATATAAAACAGATATCGTGTGTTATGTCAGTAGAGAGATCTTACGGTGATGTGAAAGGTGAAGTTGCCAAGGACCTTAGTAGACAAGGAATCAACCAAAGAAGAGTCGAGGGGCTTAGAATTTTGGTTCCAAAGGTCAACATAGTCATTAGCACCTAAGTTAAAAACATGCACTGCATTCGATACCAACTTTTGTGTCTTTGCTTTCCCAAATTGTTGCTCCATTTTCCCCACCATTTCTATATAATAATCTGTCTGCAACTTCAAATTTAACTGCATTTCACAATTTTCCAACATAACATCATTACTTAAACAAGTTGAGTAATACACTACATACGTATTATATTATATTACACACTTTAATTTTGTTAAAGTGGCCTGGCACTATTGATTGATTAATAACACGCTAGAAAAATCGATTATAGATATAATCAATGTATAATCCCACTTTGTTTAATATAGTGTTATAAATCTATTATAGTGCTTGTTTGCAAGCAACTCAATTTTTTTTGGAATATAATGAGTCCTACAATGTCATGCCTAGATTACACCATTCAATGCCATGTTGCTTTACAAACTAAAGCTAAAGTGAATTTCTTGGGTATAGAGATTTATATTCAATATAATAAAATTAATTTTTTTATGAGACTGTTATAAGAGTATTATCAATGGTTGTAGTTTCATACAACCTTTTTGCATTGCCACATAAGCTCACACAATTGTGTATATGAAACTTTTTATTTCATCTCAATGGTAAAAGTTTCATACTTTAGTTGTGGCCCCCACTTTTTTCTCCTTTTTATGGCATGAAATTGGTTTCTTACTTTAGAAACCGGTTTCATATAAAGAGTTTCTTATTTTGGTATGAAACTTTTTATTTGTTACCATTGTTATTGCTCTAAGCGTACAAAAGATTATTTACTACAACAATCATTGTTTAGATTGTGAGCATTTTTTGAGGAGTAATTAATAATGGTCATAATTTGCTTAGTAATCACCACAACAATCATTATAATGGTGATATTTAGTCGCAAATATAACTGTATCTAACAATCAGATTGGAGAGTTTGTGAACAACATTTTGAACCAACCTTTTATTGCATATTTTTTTTTGTATAACGTGGGAACCCGCATCCGCTACCATAGGTGCGCACTGGGTAAACCCCCGGGTGTACACAATAGCCTGCAAACCATGTACACCAGTTATCCACCCTTTTTACCAGGGTGACAGGCTCGTAACTCATTAGGCCTAGTCCAGGTCCATTTTTAAATCTCCCACAAGATTGCTCTTGGAGGGAATCGAACCTGTGACCCAGGGGAAACCCAAACCCATGTTGTTACCACCTGAGCTACACCCTTTTATTGCATATTTATCACCCATACTATGAACCAATAGAAGTTCAATTTCATTTATCACGTAGGGAATTGTACGGAGTAATAAATATGGAGTAAAAACAACAAAGAACAGTAATTAAAAATACTATTCCCTTCCTATCCATCCGTTATTTTTCAATTGACTAAAACAGAGAGAATATTCGACAATAAACTTACGGTATTAGGACGACCGTCGACAAGGACACCGGCGGCAGCGTCGGCGAAGTTGACAGCCTTAGAGAAGTCGGTGAAGTTGGGTTTAAAATATGGCTCCGGAAATGGCAAGTTGGCGAATTGAGCTGTATGTACACATTTTGTTCATCAACGTACACGACAATCATTTCTTTATCAACATGTTTTTTTTTTAGCGTGTCATATTATATAGATAAGATAAAATATACTTATAACACAGTAGGGAACGAAACCAGCAAACTCGTGTATTATTATGACTTTTCAAATATGTGTTTACTGACATATTGAACATGTTAAAATTTGAAATAGTAAATAGTACGTGAAAAAATATTCTTTTGGGTGAAACTGCAACGTTCGTTCTGTATTTTCATGAGATGGTTTAAGGTATCGATAACAATTAAATGGAACAGAGAAAATGATACGAAAAAATACAATCATAATGGTCGATTCAACTAAGCTGTCCATGGGTGTTCTTACATGTGTAAAAAACCGAACATTTACGTAGTATATGTTAAAAATTTAAAAATGAAAATATTGAGAAAGATCCTTCAAGGTGAAATCGCAAAATTCATTATATATTTCAATTTTTTAATAAAAAATATTTAGACATAGATAATAATTAATTGGAACAGAAAGAACCTCAAATAAAACTTAAATTAAAATCGAAAGAGTATATATAAATGGACATACATATGTAGTCGGGAATAAGGCGGCCATCGGAGAAACGACCAGCAGGATGCTTAAAATAGGTCTCACCGTAGGGGTACGAGTCCGCGGCAGGGCCCTTGTCAATATACAAGGCCATACCGGTATCATAAAGCGAGTCACCAAATACGTACAACGGACTAATTTCATATTGCGTGTTTGCGACCGTAATTTGAGCATTAGAGCTCAATGGTGTTAATAACACGATTGTCGAGCATATTACTAATATGCTAACTAACATGGCACTTTTAGTTTTTGCCATATGAAATAAAATCGATACGATTTTATTATAATTACTGTTGTTGTTGTTGCTGCTATTACTAACGCTAATAATTTTCGTATGATCTATGATGATATATATTTATTTTTGAATGGGGGGGTTTTTGAAAAGGAAATTTCGTTGGTATTTTGTGTACTGTACAGCTAAATGTTTTCTGTAAAATGAGCAATTGATTGAGGAGTAATTGTAATGGTCCTTTATTTTTGCAATTTGTAAAGTTGATATTCTTTGCGTGTGGGGGCTTTATTCAGGCGTCTTGGCTTGGAAGAGGACTGTTTTTTTTTTTTTTTGTGTTTTATTGACATTTCTTTATACTTATTTATTCCCGACTACAGAAATTTATATTCTTAGCTAGTTGTTTAGCTAGGTGTATTTGATATATTATGTCATCGTATATCTCTGGGCTTCTATAAAAAATGTGGTTTTACTTGTGCAGTTCTAAAATTTTTACTGTTTGAGTGTTTAACAACGTGGTACACGGATCCGGTCAAGTGTTTTTTATTTTTCCTTTTTTTTTGGATGTGTTTTCAATTGTCACATACTCACACGTAAAAAGAATAAAAAAAATCCTTCATAAATTAATTGAAGACTTTAAGTGATTATTATTTCATAACATGAATTCACGTTAGAATAACCGGTTAAATTGTCACATGTCAAAAAAAAAATATTATCCTACATATATGCATTTTAATATGTTTAAAATTATTTAAATTTCCGAATAATTAAATTAAATTAATTTAAGAGGTTTTAAGTAAACAAAATTATTCTAAACATGAAAAGTCTCGATCAACTATCACGATAAATTGTGAATGCCATTTCATTTACATTCTAACAACCTATTTAGTACAATATATCTCTATTTATTATCGATCATTGTGAGAATATTTAAGACTCCACATGTGAAATCTCACATCGGTGCTGTAATAAATGATTGTCTATCTTATAAAGACTATTGGTCTTCCACTATTACCAATTGGTTTTAGGATGGTTGATTGGTTGGGCATTCATTGAATTTTCGGTTTGGACACCCTCTCACACTTCGGGTATTATTAAGCCCACTCAAAAATTTAACAATCATAAAAAGGATCATTCATAATTACTCTTATAAGTTATAACCATGGGGAAAAACATACACCTTGGTTGAAAACAACGACTAGCAAACATACTAATTTTAGTTATCGAGTTTGGGGTGACCTTTTGGGGTCACTTAATGCTGAAGTTAATACAGTGAGTAATAAACTAGTTTAAAGCTGACAAGTGGAATCTAGTTTATGTTTTCTTTAACTTTAGTTTTTTTTTTTTTTTAAGTGCACATGGTAATTGGAATCAACAACATCATAAGATTAGAGCACTATGCTTGTCTCATGATGACTATCTTTATTAATTTAGTTAATCAATTTGAAGTACATGAACTGATCCATCACATTTAAATGTTAGCAGCAATTCCCTCCGCGATCTTCGGGTCTAGCCTTATTTCGAATGTCGGATCGGGCCTACCTACGCTCACTTCTAATTTAATTTCGTCGACCGAGAATTATTGGAACAGTTTATTCACCTTCAACGACGAGTTACGATGGCTTATACATTTAATGGTATTAGACAATGCTGTAGATATGATTTTGGGGAACTGTATTCTAACATTGATCAAGAGGCCGTGAAAAATTATACAATAAAAATTAACGGTAAAAATAGTCTCTAATATGTATTTTATTTGAAATCAAAATATATTCCAATCATATTTATGTCAATCTCCTCATTTTAGCATATTGAAATATTTGAATTATTAACACCTTAACGTTCAATATTTGTGTAGCTTGAACATAAATGAGACTTGCCAAATTTTGAGGTCGCGATTTTAGAAACACTTTCAACACTCTAAAATATTGCTCTAGTACTAGTATTAGATAGATATTGTTGAACTATGGAGAAGGATAAATAACTTACTTTATAAACCCAAGAAAATTATATCCTAAACTAATTGGTGACGGAAGGAATATCCATTATCGAATAAGGGTTAGAGACAGTGTTAATGGACTAATCCGTTTATCATGCGGAATACAAATTTGAACCCGAAATGGGCTTAAACATAGGTAAGTTTAATGAGCATTGAGCAATGTAAACGGGCCTTGGGCCGATAACCTATGTTAATGACCAATTGACCAGACTGCTAGATCCAACGGAAATTTTTCCTTTGGGCCTCAATAAAGGCTAATACCATCTCATTTTGCAATAGATTCAGGCCGTCATACTTGGGCCTAACCCAATGGTTCTTACTTCAATCCGAGTCTCAAATTCGATCATGTTACCATGGCCACCTAACCAGAACCGAGCGTCCGAGCTGAGTACTTAGAAAGTTTTGATGATGGTTCCAATATATAGTGTGCAAAAACATTGTCTATATACGGTTGATTGAGGCAACCATGAATTGGTTAGACTTGGTTGAAAAAGTTATCATCGTTGTCAACTGATTTTAAGATAAACTTACACGAAGATGAAAAAGCCTCATTACATATTTACATCTCTAGCTAGCTAGTCGCTCACACAAAATAAAGAATCCATTTTCATAAAATTACACTCGATTGACAATCAATAAATTAATTAACACCCAAAACAATCAAAAAAAGAGAAAAATAAAAGAAAGAAAACAAATCTTCCATCAAATACTTCTTGAAAATTATAGGCTCATAATAAAGGAGGAAAGGAAGAAAGTAAACCTCCTATAGTACTAGATGAAGTAACTCCACTTTGTTGCATATCATCACCTATGTTATTAAGGGTAATCAACCCTTCAACATGATCCCATAGTAGAAAATTAGGGCAACTTTGTGATTCAATCATTCCCCAATTAATCCCCACAAATTGATTATCATCATGTTCATGGTCACTTAGCTTAGGCAAGCATTGATCATCCAACGGTCCGAATCGATTATCTCCTTGATGATTATGATGATCTTGATTTACATTTCCACTTGTACAATAATGTTGTTGTGCCTCTATAGGAACCAAGTTTTCAATGTTTTCTACCAAACTTGGCATATAATTGTTAATATTGTCATTAGTTAAATCTAATGATGAGGTTGTAAGGACACTATTAGGGTTTTCTATGTTAATTGTTGGCATATAAGAGGTCCAAACTTCTTGTTGATTATGATGATTAATTGGTCCAATTGAATTGTTGTTATTGTTAGTATTAGTGTCAAACATGAAATTAGAAGGGTAAGATGGTTCAATTAGGGTTGTTTTACTTTGTTGTGAGGGGGGCATTGATGCCTTTGTGGACCTGTCTCGAATCTGATCCGACCCAAACCCGATCATGGATGGATATTTTGATGATATATTGGTTTGTGTAGTGGGTGTGGAAAAACTTGATATTTTTGCACTGTTGGTATTTGTGAATGTTGTAGGCTTCTGGATCTTCTTCTTGATCCATGAATTCCAATAATTCTTGATTTCGTTGTCGGTTCGTCCCGGCAAGTGACTTGCAATATGTGCCCACCTACATGTGTATGTCATATACAAATACTGTATGTTATTTGATGATGTAAGTAACAGAAAGTTAAAGTGAAAATGAAAAAAGTAAGCATCGCTCTCGTACGTAACACGTAGTAAAAGTTATACTCCGTAATATGAATACAACGAGTATGACATCGATCAAAATGGCGACTTCTATGAGTCTCACAATTAACTTAATTTAGCATCTTCCGGTCCACAATTCTTACACATTTTATCTGTAAAAATTAGAGTTGAAGTTATACTAAACCTTTGTTTGGAAGCATTATGCTTAGCTTGATTTAGTTGTTAAACGATTACTTTGGTCATTTTCATGAAATGGACAAATCATATGATGTACGGAGTAGATTATATTGTACTAGCAACTTAACAAATGTAACACTACATAATATATCGATAAACTACAACTTAATCAATCAACATTAATATATTGACACGTGCATTGTAGTTACGGAGTATTAAAACAATTATTCTAGTTGATAAGTAGTGTTGATTTTGGCCACCATTATTGTTGAACAAATTTGGCAAAGAAACACTTAAGTAATTAGCTATATTTTAGGATTAAAGTAACAGCTTAAAAGGGAATTTATGTACGTAATTAAAGTCATTAATAGCTAAGATAAAACGAGAAGCCGAACCTGTTACCTACAACTTCATGAAGACTGATGATTAATTTCTCTTCTTCGGGTGTAAATCTCCCCCGTCTTATGTTGGGTCTTAAGTAATTAATCCATCTTAAACGACAGCTTTTGCCACATCTTTGAAGTCCTATTGTATTATTACAACCCAAGAAGATTTTCAATGTATCATGCATAAAGGATCTATATTAATAATAAAGGGCTTTTTTTTTTGAATCATACATTAACATATTGATAACTAGTATAGCTACACGTGAATACTCGTAATAAATAATTAATGTATGAGCATGCATTACGTTCAACAAAAAAATTCGTACAAAAGTATTTTTCGTACATGCTATAAAGAATCAATCAAAAAGTCGAGAGTTGGTTATCTATGAGAAATGCAAACACCAAATTAAAAATAATCATATGTAAATTTCGTTATGATGTTGCAAAATACAAAATGACGCTAATATGAATAATTATCGAGAGATATGAAGAACCTTCCAAAATACCTTAACATTTTCTTATAGAATTGAAACCTACGTCGTAATTAAGGTCGATATGCATACATCGATGCATGTATCAATCAGTGTAATAAGGTCCGGTATTATTAAATAGGTTAAAGCGATCAGATGTACACAACATTACCTGCTTTTTCAGGGACCTCGCTCCAGCAACCGTACCCATGGGTAGTAACATATCGAACGAGTTTCTCGTCTTCTTCGGGCGACCATAGCCCTCTCTTCACCTTCTGTTGGTTGCAACATGAATGGTGTCCCATTATTCGTTCACAAAAACTCAATTTATACGATAATGTTTATATAAATAATAATTAATCAAATCAAGGTTATTAGTTAAGAAAAATATGTAAGTACGTAATAATAATATGAGATTATGAGAACTAATTAAACCCACTAAAACAAGTAATTAAGCAATTAATTTCAGTAGTAAGTCTCTCTCTTGCTTGTTGAAGCCCTTTTTATATGTCTATTGGCTAAAGTTAGTGATATCTAACCCTTCTAAAATGACATTTCATCCAATTACTCTTTACCTTTTTACCATTCGTCTTCACTAGAATGTTTTTCTACGTACGTAGAATGTTTGTGTTGTATTGGGTCGTGATAACAATCTCTTAAGTCACGTACTCATTGTTCTTTGTTTTGTTATATGAGCTCCTTGTATACATTTGACGGATTGATTATTACTAAAATGTAGCATTACAAGAATTATTGTGACTATTATCATACAAATTGTGATCATTTTATACAAGTTAATTATGGTCACATTGAATGATCACATTTAGTTAAAATTAATTTATTGTACTCGTAAAACCGTCTCATTTAAGAATTAGTACAAATTTATCGAAGAGAACTGCAATCAGTAAAGTTTTACCAATCTAGAATTTACCACAGAAAAATACATCAAATTAAAGTCCCCCTCAATGTTGGTTAATTATGTTGGTTGCTTAATTAGCAAGTGTTAAATGCTTAATTGCTTATTCTATCAAAACAAGTTACTCTACCCGGAATTATTGACGGTAGTAATACGTGCTCCTTTGTTTCGCTCATATATTTATTTTTTTATTTTAAAAATGAACATTGAATATACATTTGTTTCACAAAAATACAATTGATCAACTTATAATTCAAAATCAACCGTCAGCTCCGAGCTCCGACCCAATAAAAATTTTATTTAAAGAAAATTATAACTATTTTCATTTTTACAATCAAAAGATAAATAAATGGTTAAAACAAAAGAAATAACGTCTATATTCTGACGTCATCATCCCCAATTGGGGTTGGTTGATCTTGGAAACGTCTCTTTCATCTGGAGAAATCTAAGATAATGATTTATTATCAATTGTGTATAATTAAGCATAATAGGCAAAGCTTAAAGAGTAGGGTATTCCCTAATATTGTAGTATCGTTCTATATATTACATGTTGACATGATAATCATATGTACGTACGTGTGCATTGTTCGAATATGTGTGAGTAAGTAAAATATGCTATATGTTTCTAAATTATGGGATTGATTATTTCTTAATTAATTATTGATACTTCTATTGAATGATGTTAATGATCCACCATAGTTGATGTTTGATGTCTCTAATTGAGGTGACATTTGCTTGGATGCATAGCAATTTGACCTCCGATAGTTACAAGCAAATCATTTTTGGCTTGAAAACTTAGAGACAAGAATCCACGATTATTATCGTTAACGTTCGAATGAAAAAGAAATTATATACGGAGTATGATTATTTACTTATGTTGTTGGTTGGGCCTGACCATGTCAATTTGATCCGAATTATTTTAGTTTATTGGCACATTGAATGAAGCTTAAATTTTCATAACTAGAGTTGAATTGTTTCAGATAAGATAATTCTAAATCGGTACAATCTTACTTGATTATGGTTGTTTCGAATCATCATTATAAATGATTTTCGAATTAATGATTTGGAATCGTCGGTGTCATATTGAATTGAACCATTTTCAAATCAAATGTTGTTTAGTGCCTTCGATTGAGTCATCTTGGGTCGAGTCAATTTTTATCCGTAAATGTTTGGATCATAAACGTTCAAAATCGATTCAATTCGCGATCTAAACTTCGAGGTCAGATCATATTGAACACTATGAGTTAGGCCTAGACCTGTCAAATTTCGACCCGACCCGCAAACCCGACCCGAACCGACCCGTTTTTTAGGGTCAAGACTCGACCCAATAAATCCCCGACCCGAAATGACCCGTTATTTTAGGGTCGAAATCCGACCCGACCCGTTCAACCCGTTGGGTCAACGAAAAATTATTAAAATATTAATATTTATATATTTTTTTGAAAAAATAATCAAAAAGTAATCAATTTATTATTTTTAATTACAAATATAATCTAAAATTCAGTTTTATCCAACTTTTATATCATTAAATAATAAAATTTTTATTAAAATAATTTCATTTTTATAATTATTTAAATATAAGTTTGGTAAGGATGAATATAATAATAATACTAAAAAAAAGATAAATATTTAATATTAAAAAAAAATTTCGACTTAAAAATTGATAAAAAAAAATGAGGCGGTAGAAACTCTTTCTGACCCTGACCCGACCCGTATTTGACCTGACCTGTATTCAACCCGACCCATATTCTGACCCGAACCGTATAACCCAAACCCGACTCGCCCGACCCGTTTGACAGGTCTAATTAGGCCACAGTAGTTGCTGGCTTGCTGCCTTGTTACCGCTGGA
>JAUEKU010049333.1:0-13898 GCA_032274805.1 Gypsophila paniculata | reverse complement strand
TTTCTACCCATAAACACGTCAAAAGCATCTCTATAGTCAAATAAATACTCAAACTTCAAGATTTACACTTCAAAATGGCCAAAAAATCATTTTTAGTATCATCGAAAGTGAGTTTTGGTAGCAATTTTTAATGAAAATGTTTTAAAAGTTGGTAATTTTAATTTTTTTTTTAAAAGGGGGTTATTTTAGAAAACTTGATTTTATAAGAGGGTTATTTACAATTTACTCTTATAATTAATCATACTATATTTGTGTGCAAAAATAATAATCCTTGAATGTTCATTCCCAAAAATAGAAAGGTAAATAAATGATTGAAAAAGATAAAGTAGTACGTAATTAATTGGAACGGCAAAAACTTGTCCTCAAATGCGTTAGGAGACTTTTTAATGTGAGCACTTTAATGCTGACCGTGACAATAATATTTAGGAAAATGTGATTACGAAGATGATTAAAAATGGTCCCATTTTGTTTAATAATAATCATCGTAAACTTTAAGTTGGTCACGTTAATAAACTAAAACTTTTCTAACGTATCAAATGTGTCAACCCGTTTGACAGTAGACCTACTGAATTGGAATACTAATAGAAGTGATTAAAATTAATTGTAGATAAAACAACGTGCATGCGTATGAAAAAAAAAACGTGTCGTATACAATCGACATATTATTTATACAGTCGACATTTTCTTTTACTAATCACACTTAACAAATTAATATTCTAATTAATGTTTTTTTATTTTTGATATAATTTGACACTAGTAAAGTTAAAAAATTTTATTTTTATGAATTTTGAAAACGAACCAAAAAACATGAATTTAACATGGAAAAATAAAATAAAAATGGATTGAACTTCAACCCCACCTGATCTATTTCCCCAACAAAATACTGAAAAAATCAGACTTATATCAACAAAAATTGAGACGATATTTAAAAAAATAACTAATTTAAAATATAAAACAATTCAACGAAAATGTCGGATGATTCAAGCGATGAAAATCAAGTAAATTTTTGTGTAAATTATAATTTTTGAAAAATAGATTTAAAGTAAATTTTAATATTTTTAGTGTTGTTGTTTTGACGGAAAATGAAAAAGTATAAATGCGAAAAATAAAAAAAATAGGCCAAAATTATTTATGAATAATAAAGATATCATGAAAAGGACAAAAAAAAAATACATAGTACAAAGTAAATTGGTAAAAATAAATATTACGGAGTAATCAGAATTGAACCTATGACCTCTTATCTTTAATTCACTCATTCTTCAACTAGACTAGAATATACTCCGTATAGTATTACTTCTTACTTGATTATTTCGGCTGGGTCTAGGCCAAGTCTATCTCGGCTCAATTTTTTTTTTTTTTTTTTAGTTTTTTATTTAGTTTTTTTTAGATATTTTTTTCTTATTTTTGGTAATTATGTTTTTGGGTATATTTGGTCTTCTTTTTTTTTTTAGTAAAATATTTTTTAAAATGATTCAAATTTTTTTTTTGTCTTTATCGTATCAAATTTCTAATTTTTGTGTCCAAATTCGAAAACCGTCATTTTTCTCAAATTTTTAGAACTTCAAAACCAATTAAATAATATTACAAGATTTCAATTTAGATTTTAAATTAATATGTTAAGTGTAATTAGTAAATTTAAATGTCGACTCTATAAATGTAAAAGCCGACTGCATGAATTTTTTTTTTTTTGAAAACGAAAGATCATTATCATTAATAAGAAGGCATACGACATCTACAACATATGCCAAACTCAAACGGATACAACTCGATTACAATCATAGGAAATAAATTCTTGTTCAAAGAATGAAACACTGCAATAGAGTCTCTATCATCGGTTCGCCGCACCCGGCTTTCATCCATAAGAGGGTCTCCGAATCTTCCTTGACGAGTATCAATTTCTTCTGATGTGATTGATTGTAGCCATGAATCGGACAATATCTGTAAAACCATATAACGATCTATAAGAACGCTGATCTTCCGCATCTTCTGAACTGAAAGAGAACAGAAAACGAACATGATAACAAAGGCTCCCAAACAGGGAGAAGGACACCACCGAATGACGGGGACAGACCTCTCAGCAAGAGAGACGGAAAAAGCTAAAACGGAAAAGAAAAACAAAAGCATAACGGAAAACGAAAACAACAATAAAAACGGGCAGATCGGAGGGACACCACCGCCTCCCTACCAACCCACCCCACCGCCACAACCGAACCCCACCCAGCCGTCAACCGCCCCACCAGATTAAACCCGACCAAACCAAACCACCACGCAGATCGAGAGACGGGCAGGCCCGCAACCCAGAACCGGAGAGGGGGAAAGGTTAATCGGATGGGAAGAGACGGATCGCCGGAGAAAGGTCTTGAGAGACCCCATCTCCGGCGACACGACAGGGGGGAAGGGTGGCGGTGGGAGGATGGAGGAGAGCGGCGGAAGCAAATGTTTAGGGTTTTTAACGAGAGAGGGGGAAGAGTTTTTAGAGAGAGACTATGCCGTAGGATTATTAAAAACAAAATTAAAAATAATAATAAAAAAAATTAAAATAAAAACGAGATAACTATTTAGGTAGTCTATAAAAAAAAACATGATACTATGCTTGCGTTCTTGGAGAGCATTTTCTCGTCAGCTTTTGGCTCCATGATATTGCACCCAACTTGTCCGAAATGCACACACATAATTTGCGCTCAAAATGACCAAATACAGATTTGTAACAAGAACATGAACAACATGCCAAAGTTCAACCTTTCGACATGTGCATAGAGCCCGAAAGTTCACGTTGATAACTACGGAGCTACAACCCGAAACAATTGGGGATTAGGCTTAAAGTAGGTGCAATGGGGACTTAACAAATGTTTACTATCGTCAAACATGAAAATAAAAAACTTTATACTCCGTATTGAATTGCAGTATGTAGAAGCTGCCAGTACAGAAAAGCAGTTCGTATGTTGCAGGACAAAAGAATTCATACATTCTGCAAAATGGAGATTCATCAGATATCATATATATATGATCAGACTCTCTCGTTTTGTTATGTACATGGTAAAACTACGATATAGAAAAGACATTGTTCACATCTTCCCATGAGTGAGATCGGTAAAAATAATCAATAAATTTCACTATGTTAGGAGGAAGAACTCATGTGAAGTGCAACCAATGAGGCGTACACTCCGTCTTTGATTCGAAGAAGACTATCATGCTTCCCTTTTTCTGCGATGACCCCGTTTTTAACAACTGCAATCACATCAGCATTCTTAATGGTAGATAACCGGTGAGCAACAACCACAGTAGTGCGATTCACCATGACACGATCTAGTGCATCCTGCACAACCTTTTCAGATTCAGCATCTAGCGCACTTGTTGCTTCGTCCAGCAGAAGTATTCTTGGATTCTTTACTATTGCACGAGCAATAGCTACACGCTGCTTTTGACCTCCAGATAATTGAACTCCTCGCTCACCTACGACTGTGTCATAGCCCTGCAAGGAAACACGAGTTTTGAATGAACAAGATGGATACAAAGCAACTCAGTTTAAATATCACAGCTTCAAGTTGAAAGAAATCTAGGCGCTACCTGTTGCAAACTGCTGATGAATTTGTGAGCATTTGCCAATTCTGCAGCAGCTACGATTTCTGCTTCCGTGGCATTACCTCCTTTTCCGTAGGCAATGTTGGCGCGTATGGTGTCATTGAATAGAACAGGTTCTTGGCTCACAAGACCCATCTGTTGCCTCAGCCACTTCAACTGGAATTTTTGAATCTCAACATCGTCAAGGGTTATACACCCTGAATGTGGATCATAAAATCTTTGCAAAAGGGAGATCACTGTTGATTTTCCACTACCACTTTCTCCGACAAGAGCTACTGTCTGCAAGTTAAAAAAAATTGGCGTACACCCCAAAACAAACAAAAACAAATCATTTCCCTGTAACAGTATATGCTGGCAAAAGCCAAAATTAAGAAAATCTTCGTGTAGGGTTTACCTTGCCAGCATGAATCGTCAAGCACAAATCTTGGAAGATCGGCGTATCAGGTCTGGTGGGATATGTAAAGCTCACATGATGAAGCTCAATTTCACCCTTCACATTATCTAAGGTCATACCAGACTCATCACTGGGGTCGATCTTAGACTTGCGGTCCAGAATAGCGAATACAGAAGCAGCAGCATTCTTGGCTTTGCCACTGTCCGGTGCCAAGGAGCTTGATTGTGAAATTCCTATTGCCGCCATGGTTAATGCAAAGAAGACCTGCAAAAGACATATATGCCTAGGTAAGAAAAGCTGAATAATACAAAAATAATAGATAAAGTTATGCTCGGAGAACAGCAACTTACTCGAAAAACCTTATCGAAGGTTGTTTTTCCATGGCCAACAAGCTGGGCTCCTGCATAGAAACTGAGAGCGTAGACGAAAAAGAGCAGGGCAAAGGACAACCCGAAACCTATTCCACTTATCAATCCTTGCTTTATACCAGCAGCTATAGGGGCTTGACATTTCCCTTCGTAAAGTTGTATTACCTTCTCCTCAGCACAAAAGGAAGCAATTGTTCTTATGCTTCCAACTGCATCGTTAGCCACTTGGCTTGCTTCTTCATACTTCTTCTGCAGGAGTGAAAAAAAATGACTTAGACAAAGCTCAGCTGCTTGGGTTTGCTTTGCTGGACTTCCGACAAGACTAAAAGTCTTGGGTGACATGAGCTACAACTTAGAAAATAAAATTGAGTGAGCATGAGGTCTTGGACGATAGTCATTTGGCGTTGCTTGTCTTTGGTGTCAACGATGAAGATTCTAGAGGATTATTAATGATGGTTATGGTAGTGTAAGGCTTTTTCTTATGAAGCACTTCTGGCGGTAAACTCTTCTGGTACAGTGATCATTACACCCCGTGCAAGGGGACATTTTTAAAAGAGGGAATATGAAAACAAACTTTAAGCAAGTATATTTATGTCTTGAAATGAAAATATGAAATCGAATTAAGCATCAAACCATCCCATTGGGGACCGTTTTCAGCCATTTCATTTGCTAAAAGTTAAAGGACAAAGTAGAAGGGGGGAAGACGAGAAGAGGGAGAGAGAGACAGAACCTTAGCATCTGCACTGAAGCCTTTCATGAACTTCATTTGGAGATACCCATTAAGGCCTATCAGTGGTATCAAGGCAAGGATAATGAACGCCAAAATCCAGTTTGCAATGAAAGCAATCAAGAGACCAGCTATGGCAGTTGCAAGATTCTGAACAAGCAAACCGAGTGCATCTCCAACAAGAGCACGTACAATGGCCGCATCAGTCGACAACCTTGCACCAATTGCACCACTTGAATTCTCTGGCTCATCGAACCAACTGACCTCCATGTTAATCGCTTTCTCAAAGCACATAGATCTGATCCGTTTTATTAGCTTACAACCAGCAACAGCAAAGAAGTAGGCTCGAGCTGGATTTGTCACTAGTGATGCCAAACCAAGCACTAGAAACATAAGGGCCCAGAACCTCGAGTCCTTTTTCAGCAGATGAGGTGGCTCGTAAAACATTTTAATCACACTAGAAAGGAGTATGCTAAATATTGGGAAGATGACCCCGTTGCCGATGGCAGATAGAGATCCAAGCAACAGTGCTGGTATTTCAGGTTTGTTTAGAGCGGCAAGACGCCAAATTGAAACTTCTGGCTGATCTTTTGAAACAGGAATAGCGGACCCCTCGGTTTCTGGCAGGATACTCTCTAAAGGGTCCATGGCTACTCCAAATACCGAGAATGAATGACGGCTGCTGTGCACCCTTCCAGAAGATCCACGGCTCAAGGATCGTAAAAATGATCCCTTTTGACTAGATTGTCTTGAAGTATCTTTGACATCATCAACTTCTTCCGATTCTTTTCTCATTTCCTGAAGACGTATGAGCTGAGAATATGCTCCTTCAGGATTCTCCAATAGTTCAGAATGTGCACCTGATTTTGGAACAAATGAATGAAATTACCATCTTTGTAAATAATTGTGCACATCATTAAAAAGATCACAATGATTTAGTAAAGCCACAGCTATAGCCTAGTTTCCATGAGAATCTGCGGGTTTCCTAAGAAATGAGAGGTGGGGTGCTAAAGGATGACCAATATTACCTTTCTCAACGACCTTTCCTTGATGGATAACAGCAATCATATCTGCACTTCTCACTGTACTCAAGCGATGAGCAACAATTACAGTAGTTCGGTTTACCATAATCCTGTCTAATGCTTCCTGCACAATCCTCTCCGACTCTGCATCAAGTGCACTAGTAGCCTCATCCAAAAGTAAAATTCGCGGATCTTTTAGAATAGCTCTAGCTATAGCAACTCTTTGTTTCTGTCCTCCAGAAAGTTGAGTACCATGCTCACCCACCATGGTATCCAAGCCCTGCCAAAAAATGTCGGTAAGAAAACGCAGAGGTTCTTTTGTTTTAGTAATGACAATATTACATAAGAGCAGTTCAAACCTGAGGCAATTTGTCAATAAACTTGGCAGCATTTGCAAGCTCAGCTGCAGCTCTTATTTCCTCGTCTGTGGCGCCATCCTTCCCATATCCGATATTTTCCTTAATGGAGGAAGCAAACAGCACAGGTTCTTGACTCACCAGGCCAATCTTTTGCCTGATCCATTTTAGCTGAAATTCTTGGAGATTGATTCCGTCAATTAGAACCTGCCCAGCACTTGGATCGTAGAATCTCTCTATAAGGCTGATCACTGTTGATTTCCCACTTCCACTTTGTCCGACCAAAGCAGCAGTTGTGCCGCTTGAGATGGAAAGAGAAAATCCACTGAAAATGCGCTCATCAGGTCTGGCCGGATAGCTAAAATGAACGTCTCTTAATTCAATGTCGCCGCGAATATCTTCCAAAACTTTCCCACTCGGGTCATACGGATCAATTTCTGGTATTCTGTTTATGGTCTCAAACATCTTGTAGGCTGCTGCTTGGCCTGCAGCAAATGCACTCATAGAAGGAGATGCCTGTCCCAATGACCTGCACGAGATAATAGATGGTCTACTTAGTACGCTATTATCTTTCTCTAATTATTAGTGGGAGGTGGGTCCACATTGGCAATTTATTATAAACAGGGTTCGAACTACAAGTATTTGATGATAGAATATCGACATGGCAGAGTTCACTCACATGGAACCAGTCAAGACGGCAATAATGACATTGATGACAGTACCCCCAGTATAATTTCTTTCAATAATCATCTTTGATCCAAACCAAATGGCCAATGAATAGCTACCAAACACGACAAGGAAAAGCGCGCCCAACCCACTCCCAGCAGCCACTCCCTCGTGGATACCGGACTTATAAGCATCAATGATGGATTTATTGTAATTTGCAATAGCTCGCTTCTCTCCAGTAAAGGATGCTACCTGAAGAGGAAGTTGACAAAGTCTGAGTACATCATAATAAAGAAGAGAAACACAAACTTATCACATATATGCTAATCTGGCTTGTTAAACTTACGGTTCTGATTGAACCTATAGTCTGCTCCACAACGACTGCGGCCTTTGCGTAAGCAGTTTGCCCCCTGGATGCCATCCTTGATACAATGATCGTCATTGCAGCACCAGCTGCTGCCAGAAGGGGAATAGAGGACAGCATGACAAGTGTCAGAAGCCACCCTTTGAAGAATGCAATCACAAAACCCCCAACAAATGTTGACATAAGCTGCAGAAACTTTCCAACCTGGATTAAACGGAAACATAATAAAGATAAGTCTGTAACCTCTGAAACATGTCTACACAAAATGGCATTCAATAGAAAGTATATTATATTAATTACCTTCTCCCCCATAGCATCTTGAATGAGTACTGTGTCCCCAGACATTCTTCCTACGACTTCTCCTGTGTTGGTTTCCTTGTCAAAAAAAGCGACATCTTGTCGGAGTATAGTTTTCAGATACAGGTTCCGTATTCTAGCCGCTTGTCTTTCTCCCGTAACCATCCAACATGCAACCTCTGCCAAGAAAATGATTCTAATTAATTGACTAAGACTGTATGTGTAATGGTCTATTCACAGGAGAGTAGGAGACATTATATAGAAGACTGAAAATGCTTACGAAGAAAAGCAGCGATGGCTACTCCAATGGCCAAGTAGACGAATTTGAGGGAGACCTGCGTGAAATCGAGAGTGCAGCAGGATAGATGTGAGCAACAAAATGAGGCCGAACCATAGAGGCACAAACAGCAAAAGGTGAGAAAGGAACCTGTGAAACGACGTGAATGACATCGTTGGTGTTTTGATTCTGTCCAAAAGCATCGACAACATCACCGACAATGATAGCCATCAAGGGCATAGCTACGCCATTTGCAAGAGCACCAATAGAGCCGGTGATCATCAAAGCCTTGTCAGTAGAATCAGAGAAGGCGAAAAGCTTGTAGAAGGGGACTTTGTTAATGGAAGCAGAGGCCTCCTCTTTTTTCGGAGCTACATTACTCGGATCCGCCATCTTATCCCAGTCTCAAAAGACTTGGGAGCGAGGCCTAGTTCTTAAAGTTTACCTGCAAGTACACATTTATAAAAAGTGTTATGAATGTCGTACTACATTGTAACCATATGTGTGCGCGCGCTTGCGTGTGTGTAATGAGACATAATTGTTGTGCGCAAACCGCCATTACATGACTAGGCTACGATAAGTCGATAATGTCATATTCATTACCTTTGAACTTGATCACGAGTAGATTAAAAGATGATATGATACTCTGTATTCATTATCATCGTTTGAATAAAACTAAAGTCGAGTGGGGAAGTGAGTGAGAGGGGGTCGAAGGGTTCGAGTACTGTACAATGTTATTATCTCTTGTGAAAATATATATCGAGAAAAATGACTCGAAAAGAGTGAAAAGGACAAAAGTAGTTGTAGATAACTAAATGTTGTAGAACAAATTGGCGAATATAAAAGGAAGTAGTTAACAAGATGCAAGTTAGTTTGATTTGTAAGGTGTGTTGGTATAACGAAGGCTTGATCTAGATTAGTGGTGTGCATTCATAACATGATTAGTGTGTACTAATCGATTGTCAAAAGTTACTCCGTAATAGATAGCAATTGATTGGACGGTCGGAGTACTCGAATTTTTACTTTTTCATACACCTTAATGATCAAACTAGATTCTTATATATTATGAATATGCAAAAGTATAATAGCATATTTATCGAATTTTATATCATCAATTTGATTAGAAAATTGTAGCTATTTTATATGATTATAAGACAAGGACGGTCAAAAGCTACACAATAAAATATAAAAGGACAATATACATGTGAATGAGAAATTATCATCTAAACGGATTTGAGAACATTTTTCTTTGTTTTAGTGACTCTTTCTTTTGCAACAACCCTTTTTAAGTTTTGTTTATACTTTATATGTTCCGAAGGTCAAGTTTAGGTTTGGTTTAAATGCATAAATTGTGTTCCATAAACAAATATTTGTATTGACGGTCGTTATTTTATAGAATATATATTATAATTTATTTAATCTTCACAAATTTGGTTTTATTTAATCTATATCTCACGCTAACTTAACGTGGCACAATCTCTCATCAGACCTACAAGCCCAATAATACACTAAGGGGTTGTTTGGTTTAACGTGGTGGAATGGAATGATTGAAATGTCATGGTGGTATGGAGTAAGAACCCCATACATACTTGTTTGGTTCACATTTAGAATGGATTTAACATCCATATTTAACAATATTCATTATTATAAAATTTCATTTAAAGTACAAGATTTAATATTAATTCACAACTAAAACAAGATAATTGATTTTGTAAAATAAATACAAGATAATTTGAAAAGCATCCAAATTATTTTGTGAACGTGATTCATTATTTTATATTTGTCAAATTAAAAGTTAATTATTTTAAATTGTTTAAAACTCATATGTCGTTTTAAAATGCTAAAAAATTCAAATATAGCACCGTATACACATAATTGATCAATAATAATAAATCAAAAAGATCTTTAACAATGGCGACTATGGTCATACGATAGTTTCTTAAAAATATGTTACAACTAATTATGTGAAATTAACTAGACATAATAAGATTTGGTTTAAAAAACGAAAAAAATGAATATAAAATAAAATAATTTTTTTTTAAGAATTAAAATCAAACAACTTGGTAATTTTTCATGATGAATATAATATATTGGACAATTAGAATTTAAAAAGAAAAAAGTGAATTTGCATCAGTGTACAAAGGAATGGAGATAGAAACTTGGGTGGAGAGGTGGATATGTGATTCTAAGGGGTTGGGGTGGAGTTAGAATCCATTAGGATTCCAACTCCATTCCAAATTACTCCAACTAAACCCTTGATTCTCTCAACTCTATTCTCATCTATTCCAACTCCTCCAACCAAACACCCCCTAAGTCTTAAAAGGATGATCTTTCACGATAAATTGCGTAAAATTATTTTTTTTTTTTTTAACACTCTAAATTCAATCAAGATGTCTTGATTAATTACACCATCCTAGCAAATGCTAAACATAAGACTGTCACATGTGTAAGATGGTTCGTTTATGATTAAAAAGAACCAATATAATGTTTGTTGTGATCATTTTAATGCTAATTATAACCACTTTGAAAGCTCGTATGGTCATAATAAGCATTAAAATTGTCACTTTTTACTTATAAGTAAATCGTCGTACATGTAAGACAGTTGCATAAAAATTATTCTATAAATTGAGATTAGGAAATATTTTTTTTCAATTTGTCCTCGTAATAAACCAAGTAGTCAAGTAGGAGCAACAAAGATAAACTTTTCCGGGCCGAAATGATTATAAAGTAATTAGTGCGTTTATAATGGAACTTTGAAATTAGCAAATGCTGCGTTGAGAATAAGGACGTGGACATTAACGAAAGTATTATAAAGGAAAATAAATATATGGTTGACTAACGAATTTTCCCCACCCTTCACGTAAGTTTGTTATTGTTTACGTAGCTTTGTCCGTGACCTGTCACAACTCTTGCCCTCTCAAAAAACACAAAATTTTATGAGTTTTTCCCATGTGTACCCCTGTCTTTTAGGCTATTCCCACGTATACCCTTTCGTGTTTTAAATTCCCACGTATACCCCTAAACTCTATTACTTAACTCCAAAGATGACCTAATCTCATTTAAACATTAAACCTCCGTTAATTACTTGACTTTGTTTGACTATTTTGTTACATGGTTGACTAGTGAGCATATTGTATTTACGGAAAATATTAAGCTAAGGCAACCAAGAAGACGGAGTTTCAAGCTCTAAGGATAGCAAAGAAGGTTTAATTAGCTTGAAGAAGCATATAAACGATTTAGTTTATTTGTTAAAATTTGATATGAAGTTAAATATGATGATGTCAAAATAGTAAAAAAAAAAGTCAAAATAGTCAAGCAAAGTCAAGTAATTAACGGAGGATTAAAGTTTAAATGAGATTAGGTCACGTTTGAAGTTAAATAATAGAGTTTAGGGGCATACATGGGAATTTAAAACACGAAGGACTATACGTGAAAAAATGCTAAAACACAGGGGTACATATGGAAAAACCCTATAAAAAAATAAATTTAAAAAAACTATATTTATATGGAAATAATCATATCTTTCACTATAAAAACCCTATGTGATGAGATCCCAAAAACGCAAAACGCCACACGGGCCCACACCCAACACCTTCGTCCTATTTTGCTGCGATATAAAACTCCGTTCATCCTCACAACTCATCTCCTTTTTCTCTTCCATTACCTCATTTTTTTTTTCTCTTTTCTCTTTTTTCTTTTTGTTGAATAATTAAATTAATTAACTAATTTTCGTTTTCATCAGTCCTAATTAAACCACACCCAAACAAAAAAAAAAAGGAAAATATAACGACTCTCCTTATTTCATGATCATTCCGTTAACCATACCGCTAATTACGTGATTAACTTACCCTAATTCCCCCAAAATTAATCCAAATTCTTGAATTCATGCTTCCATTGATTTAATGGAGAAGAAAAACAACCACAACAACAACGATAATAATAATAATAATAATCATGTTGTTGATCACAAACTATGCGGTTATCTAACCACCGTCCTCCGCCGCAACAACGACGGCGACACATCACCAGAATTCGGCGCCACCGTGAACATATTCTCTAGCGAACAGTTCCTCTCTCCTCTCCGCCCTAACGCCGCCGTAACGCCACCACCAAAGAAGAAGAAAAACTCGAAGAAAAACAATGTGGCCTCTGTTGGTTGTAGTGGTGGTGGTGTGACGAGTGTTATTCAACAAATTAGGACATTGATTAATCAGAAGTGCTTGAGAATTGTGGCTACTGTTGTTGGAGTTTCGGACGACGGCGACGACGACGACGACGGAGTTCGAGTTGTGGTTTTGGTGGATGTTTATCTTCCGGAGGCGGTCTGGTTTAGTGATTGGCAATTTCCACGGTCGTGCTCCACCGCGGCTTCTCTCTTTCGCCATTTAAGGTCAGTGTCAGTGTTGGTTGGTTAAGTAATTCTCTTATGAGACGGTTTTATTTTATTCGTGATTAAAAGACCGACTGTTATTATAATGATCATTATAGTGGTAACTTTTAGTCACAAGCTCTCCGTTGTACTACGTGGTACGAGCGTCCCATGTGAGCATTTGTGTTTATGATATGATACCTAATTCTCTATGACTTTTTTAGCTCTTTATTTGGAGAAATTCTCTGACGAGACCTTTTTATGCATACGACTGGTAGATTATGATTTAAATGTGAATGCTTATTGTGACGATTATTGGGTAAATTGTGGTCACATTATGGTCACCAGAAGCGTTATCGTGGTCTCATTTGAGCATTTCTGTTATATTTGACGTGGGTTGCGGTGTGCTGCTATGGTTGGTGGTGTATTGTATTTGAATTAAGCATCTGTGATGAATTTTTGACATTTAAAGGGCTAGAAGTTGGGGACTAGGACGCAATTTTGATGTTAGGTAACTCGGAAATAGGCTTTGTGTGTCAGTCAATATAGGGACAAGACCGCGTATGTTGGACCCCTGTAGCTCAGCTAGTTGCAGTAGTCGTTGAGGCATAGGAGTAATTTTTAGGGAAGATGGAAGTGAAGAGTTGTAGGCAAAATTTGGTAGCTTTCTAGTTAATTATAAAAGTATGAGCTTTACATGATAAGCATGAGCTTCACATTGACGTTGTTCGGGATCTTCGTAAACAAGTCGAATAATTACTGGTCACGCTATAACTTTTGAGGATTGTTGATTATATTTTATATCTCATGCAGTCTGTATTCTGTTGCTCTTGGTAATATTTGATCTTAATCGACTGGTTGAGATTCCTTGCGTGCCCGTGGGCTAGTCCGGTAGTTGTTGGGGTGCTTCAATACTAGGCAGACACCTGAGCTCTTGAAAGATTTTAATAATGATCCTGATATATACTTGTTGCTGCTTAAATAATGTTATTCATCAATTTTTTGCCCAAATACGTTGCATTTATGTTCTTAATTGACGGATTGAGCCTCCTGTGTTTGTTGACAAGAATGGTAGTTGAAGGGGGAGCTTCAAATAGTGACCACTTGAATCCTTGAAAGGTTTTGATTTGTGATTTCGATATATACTTGTTGCTGCTTGAATAATTGTAATCGTCAATATTTAGCTAATAATGTTGGGTAGATTATGTTTGATGTGGAAAAGTGCGTCTTCTAAGTTATCCATGTATGGCTTTAGTGTGATGATCTGGTTATTTTCTTTAGGTGCGATTGGGAGGAGAGGGATTTGATTCTCAAGGATGGATATTTTAAAGGTGGGGTTAGAGATCAGAGTTTGTCGAATTTACCCGACTGTCATGTTCTGGGCTGTAAGCAGCATTCAAATGTTTCTGATTCCTGTAAAACAAAGGGATTTGAACTTCATGAGATCTTCAAGAGCTTACCTAGCTTGACTTTTCA
>JAUEKU010049114.1:0-13904 GCA_032274805.1 Gypsophila paniculata | reverse complement strand
TAACCCAACATTTTGGTGATTAGAGCAATTTAATTGGGTCATGACCCTTTCTAATTCTTTCAATGGGGGTAGTCTTATAGCCATGATTTTGTTCTACACTTGAGTTCAGACAATTTCGGTCCAAAAGAAGAGGGACATGTAAAGTTGCCAAAATTGTGTCTTGAGTCACCATCATCTAAGTCGATTTTGAAGCATGGTAAAGCTAAAGGGTCTTATTTAGGAATTTAGAAATCTTCGGTCCCATTATTATGCTCTAATAGAGGTTGAGATACTTACCATCATATTAAATAGAACATACAATCATAGAATCACTATTGAGTAAAAAGTGGTATTAGTACAGGATTCAAAATGGTCAAGTTTTATTGATAATGTTATACACTCGTAATAATTGTCACATTTTAGTCAAAAACATCATGTGGTACGCATGCAACGGTCTCATTGGAGAATTCATACCGTAATTTCTAAGTTAAGAAAGAAAACTCGGATGACATGTCATTGTAGTGCATAGTGTATTGTGAGTATCAAGCCTATATGATCAGCTAAAGTAAAAAACCAGAAGATTTACATTCACACATTTAATTGATAACATAAACTCAGGATTTACTCCTGGCAAATTCTTACAGTAAAAAGTACTTTGTACTATTTATCTTCACATTGCTTAAACTAGTTACATACTTCTATGAACACTAAGATTAGGAGCAGAAACACCAGAATTAACCCGGAAAAAGTCTGCAGATTTTTCAGAAACTTTCAGCTTCAATTTGGTGGAAGAACTTGTATTAGGATGGCTTACTGTGACTTCATAATCGCCATGAAACAACACGGCTTCTGACACACCCTCTACGTCGACTGACATTTCTAATGGTTCTGTGTTCCACTGTTTGATCAGCTTGTCGACAATGTCTCCATTTGGCGTGTTCTTGAAGGTTTCATCAGTCAGGCACATTTCGCAGTCCTTGCTGAAAGGCGATGTCGGCCATATCACAATCCCTTTAACTGCAGGGTGGGAGTATCCTTCCCTCAGTACATCTTCCAGGTAGTATTCCTGCACAAAATTTTTATGTCCATACGAAACTTGTTAGAAACGTTGTTAAAAATTTTTACGTCCTTGTAAAAAGTTTTGCTGTTGAAAAATCAAAGCCCACTACAATTGCGGCCATAATCTCATGACAGGACAGTCTCATAAGAGAGTTCATAAAAACGCGAACGACTTCCATAGGTCAAATTGGCAAAAGTTTTGAGTACCTGGTCCTGTCCTTTGTTGAGAAAAACTTCAGTTAGCCAGAGCGGAAATCCCAATGAAGCTAAGTAATCCATTCCCGCTCTCATGTAAACCAAGTTCGGCTGACCAGAAACAAATCTCGACTGCAAACCTACCGCCATTGGCAGGGTCTTATTACCATACATCTGCCTGTAATACGATACAATGCTCTTCATCTTTCTAGCATACTTAGATGGTATTGAGGCGTAATCTGTGCTATACTCGACAGTGTTGTACTCATTCATGAACAAGAGTGGCTTTTGATCAATCTCGTATGTCATGGCATAAAACTCGGCTGATGCATTTTCATCACCAAGCTTATCCTCGTAAAATCTGAAATGCAAATTTTCATTAACGACATCCCAAGCAATCAATTTCTCCTTATACCTCGAAACAACTGATTCCGTCCTCTTAAAAGACGCGTCTCTTAAAACTTGTCGGGTTGTTTGGTTACTTATCCAATCGGGTTGGTATCTAGGGTCGTCCCAAACAACATTGTGGCCTCGAACAGAGATGTCGTTCTGTTCACAGAACTGTAACATAGCATCTGGGACGGTGTAGTTCTCTACGCCTTGAATTTTCTCTGTGCTGTACCATTTCATTTCATTGCCGAAAGCAGTGACCGTAAATCTCGAGGCAAACCAGTTTTGGTAAGAAGTGTGGTTTAGGATGTTGGCATTCATCTCACATCCTAGAGGAAATGCTGGCTTAATTTGTTTCAGAGATATCATAGCACCATCAAGTGCAGCATTGTTTGCAGCCGTCACATGAAACTTTACTCTACTCTTGCGCACCTGTATAAATCCAACTAATTATGAGAAATCGTTGAATTTAGCTTAGTTGTCGATTTATCGATTGTGTTTTCGTTTCTAGCGATGTCAGAGATTTTATGTTCTTTGACATAATAGTATGGTGGAGTACAGCAAAATGACTCCCTAAACTGTTTACAGCTATCATCTAATGAAAAAGGCAGTCGATAGATGCAATATTCATCACGGGAAGGCCATGTACATCTGATAGCCGGATTTCTGAGGCATTGGAGGATTACCTTTGAAATACTTTCCTGGTGGTGTGATCGCCACTGTGTCCTGGTAAACGGCCACAAAGCGACGCTATCAAGCCACACTTCCACACCTGCGTTTACAGTCTGCAGTGGCACAGTTAGAATTTGTATAAAGTTATGAAAATGCATCAACATTTTGTTCTTTTAAAGGTGGTAAGAAACTTGCCTCAAATGTTAGATCAGCCAGACCAGTGAAATTAGCGATAACACCGCCTTTAAGCATGCTCCAGCATCCTTTCTCAGCGATTACTGTACCGCCATACAGTGTTTCATTTTCACCACTTCGGCCTCTGAACACAACCGACACAATTTCGCTGCCTTCACTCACTTGAATCCATGCTGCAAAAGCCACAGATGAAATGAACCAAGGATTTCAGATCCATGATTCCGTAAACATCTCAGTAATAAATACTGTTTATATTACTAAGACTCGGCTACATGTGTCAGATAGCTGAATCACCTGAAAAGGCATAATACAGGCCTTCTATAAGAGCAACTTCTTGAGAAGGGCTATCAGAAGGTTGAGTTCTATTAAGAGCAACAATAAACTTGTTCCCGTTCTTTGACATCCGTTCTTCAATCTTCCCTTGTCCATACACTGTCCAACCCGTGGTACCGGAATTGAACTCTGAGTTGTATATGATCCCACCATTGCCATATTGAACTTTCCAAGGTTCTTCCAAGCACTTCAGGAATACAAATCAACATATGATTAGGGACTTGAAAATAACGCGTCTTTGAGGTTACGGGACACAATTTCTCTTGTATCAACGGAGGGACTTATAAAATACGTCTCTGACAAATGCGTCTACTGGGGTCCCTTATCTGTTTCCTGAGTACGAGGCAAATCAAAATCCTTCCAACAAAGGAAAATTGTGGGTAGATAAACACCTTTCCTTCGTTTCCCACCACGTCCCTCCTAATATCTGATCCAAACAATGTCGTATAGAATGTCTCTTCAAATAGAGGTGTAGCGTCTTTTTTATTACGTTTATCAGAAACTAATGATTCAGTGAGTATAATACCTCAGTGGTGGCAGAATACTCATAGGGAACACCTTGAATTGCGTACCCTGCACAAGAAACAAGAAACAAGAACTCTGCATATTACTCTTCGTGCCAAAGGTTGCGATTCTGGTGGAGTAAAGAGGGTCGGATCTGTTCAACCTTACACCCGTGTTAAAGATATACAAAGAGACTTTTACAGATAGATAATGCCAATCACGTTTGAGATTGTGGTAACCGTTACTACTTCATAATATAAGAAGCGCAGATAGTTTGGTGAGTCGTTTTGCATCATTTCATAAAACTAGAAGGACGAAGAATGACAGAGGGGTAAGAATGTAAGATACATGCCTGATGTAGCCAGCAGAACGCATGCATGCCATAACAAGAATCTGATCTTCATTCTTCAGAAAAAACAACTCGATTTTCGAGTATATTCCAAGGACAGTATACAAGGTTATGCCATTATATATATACAGCAAGTCAGATATACGAATTTCTACAGAAAGAGTAATTACTAGTAGTAGTTTATGAGTCAAGAAAAACATAGATAGTTCACCCTACAAATTACTCAAAACATACAAGCAAAAGATACATACATATCAATGTGAGTCATCAGAACACATCGATAATCAATTAATTATCTTATGAAACCGTTGTATACGACTACACGTATGAAAGGCTGATTGTGATCAAAACGTGACCATAACGATTATTATGACTATTACAAAGTAAAATGTGTCCAGTTGGTCACAATGCGCATTGTAATGGTCACAGGTTAGTCATAACCGACCTTAGTACACACGGGTCTTATTTGAAAATGTACGTATGATATATGCCTTGTTATGGAAATTTGAAGGATCATTAACTTGAAGTCTACTCTCTTTGATCACGAGATGCTGTTGAAAGCAAACAAGGCAATATTTGCTGACTTAGGTGTCTACATCGTACTGTAAAAGGTAAGTCACATGATGCATATAAAAGCACAGGATTTCTAACTATAGAAGCATGGCAAGCAGACATTTCACCTTTGACGCCGTGTCACGTGTCTGACTCGACACGACACTTTATTTTAGACCAATCACTTGAAACTTTTTCATAATATAGATGTATTCAACACTTAACGAATCCCTTTTTTATGCGTGGTTTTGTCGATGACGAGTTTACATATAGAATAAGTAGCTATTTAGTGACTTAATCGGTTAAATTAATTGACATCTGTAAACGTGGTTCATGTTCGTGTATTAGTTCCTTGGAAATTATCACTTTGGAAGCAAAACCTAAAATACTCAACTTTTTTTTTTTTTGGACTGATGTTTTTATTGTTGGCCACTTGGCCCTTGTGACTTTGTATCAAAGTTAATGTTTGTTTGCTAGAGAATATTTTAGCATCACCGTTTCATAATAGATTTCTTATGATATCTTCAACTCGATATTTTTGTAAAGTGACTTTGTTATACTTTCTAAAGTTTTAAAAATGATTGTTCCTCTAAGATAGTAGTACATTTGCACATTTCACACCCAAATTATAAGGATAGTCAAAGTATGAGTATATCCGTTCTTAAGGTTAAAATGTGTCAAATTGCTTAAGAATAAAGATAAGTGATCTCATTTTAAGAATTTTGGGCTACACAAAATCAGAACCACATTGCTTTTAAGTTATAAAAGATGTTCCTTATAAGCAGACCGTAATTGTACCTCATGACATAAGCCAAAAAAAATCTTTTTAGGACGGTTTTATACCATAAGACTGTCCAATATGAGAGTTGTTCTTTTTGTGTTCTTTTTCTTACCTTCGGGCCTCAGCTATTCTCTTCTTTCCCAATATTTGTCTCTGTGTCGAAAAACGAGGGTGGTGCTCACCGGCATACCAAACAAGAATAACCCAATGAATAGTCGATTAAACGAAGATATAGTCCCCGAAAACCAACTTGTCCATGGTAAAACATTGTCATATACTTACTCCTACATACCTACATTGAGAAGGATTACATTTCTTTTGAAGCTAAGGTTTCTTGCTTACACCATATCTCGAGTAGACGTCTGCTAGTTTCGCCTTCTCATTGACTTTTAACCTGCGTTTGGTTAAAAAGTTAAAAACGAAAGTATTGACAGAAAATCGAATGGGAAAGGCACTTGAAATCATTTGATGCAAGATAATTTTAACATTCAAGATACCATGTTGTTACCTTTTAGCAGATCCCGGAACTTTTACTTTCGTGGCGTTGTCAGGATTTTTCTGAACTGGTGGTTTCTTTTTGCCCTTCTTCTTCTCTTTCTGCTTCGTTGACGATGATTCAGATGACAGCTTCGGAACCCTTGATTCTGCACTTTCAATCTTACTCAGGTCTGAAGATTTTAATGGTTTGAAATTTCTAACGATGATATCCTCGCCATCAGAATCTTCATCTGACTCATCAAAATCGGGGTCTTCCCAAGCGTCCAACTGAAGATTGTGTTTTTCAATATCACCGACTTGATTGGCTTTCGATTCTAAGATTGTGATTCTTGATTCAGATCCCGAAACTATTACTTTTGTGGCGTTGTCGAGATTTTTCTGAACTGGTGGTTTCTTTTTACCCACCTTCTTCTCTTTCTGCTTCGTCGATGATGATTCAGATGATAGCTTCAGAAGCCTTGCTTCTAAACTTTCAATCTTACTCGGGTCCGAAGACTCCACAGGTTTGAAATTCCGCAAAATTTCCTCGTCAAAATCAGTGTCATCCGATTCATCAAAATCATCGTCTTCATCAGATTCATCAAAATCATTGTTTTCCCAAGCATCCAACTGCGGAATGAGTTCTTCAATATCACCACCTTGATTGCTTTTCTTTTCTAAGATGGCAATGCTTGATTCAGGAATGTTGTCGTGTTCATCGTGCACTGATTCCTCGTTGCTGGCATCACTCGGTCTCAAAATTTCGCACTTTATAGTCTTCTCTGTTCTACCAAAAGCAACCTTTTGGCCTGAGAATGCCTGTACAAACCTTTTTCAGAGAGGATACCCTTCAGCTTTTCAACTCAATGCAGCATACGGACCCAGAAGGAAATGGTAAAACAGGATGCACACACGGGATGAAAAGATTCAGCCGAATCCATATTTAACAGTATGGCTAGTTCACAGTCTTTAGACTTCAGAGATGACTATTGTTGATTCATTTGTAACATTTAATCGTATATTGTACGCATAACCATGTTTAAAGCACGTCTACTCTGTTTGAATGGAGAGGAAGTGAGGGATAATATTTCCCTTGTTTAAGTCGGGTCGGAGAGAAATCGAGGAATCCATTTTCCCTTACTTCCGAAATAGTAAACATTTGAAAATGGGAAATGAACCCGTCTTCTACCGTGACATTCCCTTCTTCCCCCTCCCCTCCATCACTCCCCTAACGTGTATCTAAATAAAGGGTCAAAGCATTCAAAGCCAATCACGTAAACAGAATTCGCGAAGCATTAGCAGATCGTAACATATGGGTAATATTTTCATTAGAAGAAAAAAGGTAGAACTAGCACACCTATCAGCATCCTCCAGAGATTGGAAATCGACAAATCCAAATCCTTTGCAAACTGGATCCCTAGTCTTTTTGGTCCCCGCCACCGCCGGTAATATGTTGGCTATCCCACGGACTCCTTTAAAGGCAGATTTGAGATCACGGTGGACATTCTTCTTCTTTGGTAAGTTATTGATACGAACACGAATGCAACCAGGAGCTACTTCAGAAGCTGCAGGTAAATCGTAAAAGTACCACAAATACAGGAACCCCATCATCAGTACCACAACATATTACACTTCCACTTTTACTACTGAAAGTTCTATGTAACATACTTACACCAGTACACTGGATACAATAAAGGAGTTGAAATTTCGAGAGTCCTAACTTCACTGTTCGAGAGTCAATCTGTCGGATGATTTCCATATAATGTCATACTGATTCTACATACAATTCCGACACTCTAAAAAGAACGAGTAGCATGGCTTATTTGGAGGAAACTTTCTTCAGACAGCTTGTTAGTTCAAGCAAATGTTATTGTATATTACAGTATCATTTAGTGATGAGAAATAGCAAGTCATGGAACACATACCCACTGATTTAGGCTTGTGTCTTCAATGAAAAACTAGTTAAGGATCTAAAATTGATCAGTTTCACTCGTACTAAGATAGCATCATTAAGGATATGTTCAAAACAACGTACTGACTTCAAAGCAATTCAACAATTCTAGAAGCGGTAATCCAATTTCCAATTTACAGAATACTACGAGCAGTATATTGTACTCCATTAAAGTATGCAAGTACGAAGAGTATATTCTGATGCCATTTAAATTCATGTAGGTTTGCTAAGGCTTCCTGCAATCCGCCTATGTGCACGATTTCTTATACAAAACGTAAAACTTTTATGATTCAAAGTGGTTTAATCTATTTTTTTCTTGAAGAGAAGGCAAATGCACAACATTCAAACATAACATCAATGCAAGCCAATACTGAAGCCAAATTTTTTTGACCAAATTTATTCAATATCAAACTTTAGCATCAATCAATTACAGCAAAACCTTGGGGCAACTACATAGCACACACTACGAAAATCGACAAACAACATATTGGAGAGTTCACAAAGGCACTCTAAACATCATATTCTACAAAATGCAAAAACCGCATAACAGTAGTCCATAATTTACTAGCAAGATACGTATCAAAGATAAGAAGGCCATGTTCTCGGAAACCTAATTTTAGCTTTAATAAGTTCAGTCCACTAAGTCTAGCTCCATTCACCTACGTTTCGTTAACTTGAGTAAAGTTCAGTTCAACTCCTATAAGACCCTATTCTTTTAAACTTAATTTCAGCCCATTTCACTTCAGTTCACTTCAGTTCTTCTCAATACAATTTCGTTCTTAAGTACAGATAATTTCAGTCGATGAGAGAACAGACAAAATCCCACATGCATCAAAATGCAACCCAGTTTAGCAATTCAGGCATTAGAAAACACTCAGTTGTACACATACAACGGTCTCAAATTACTAAAAACTTAAAATCGGATACCTTTGAGCTCCTTTTTAACTTCTTTTAGACTCGCGTCCACTTTAGCTACATTCTTAAGCTTCTCAACATTAGCAAGCTGAGCTTCCCTAATCTTCTCTAATTCCTCAAGCAACGTATCTTCAATAGAAGTGTCATACACTTTGCCCTCACCAAATCCCTTCGGTTTCTTCTTTAGCCAATCATCCATTTTGTGAAACGGCACCATCAACTCCTCCTCCTCCTCATCATCATCATCATTGTCATCATCGAATTCATCAAAATCATCCTCATCCTTATCCTCATCGGCGTCATCAAAATCCTGTCTTTTCACCACAGCTTTGCTGAAGTTTAAATTTTGCTCTCTCTTTTGAGCAAATGAACACAACCCAGTTCGTTTCTGAGGACATAATGCAAGAAAGTCAACATGGGTATGCTAGAAAATGACTATTAAACACCATATAAATCTAAATTAAACACAAAACAAGCACAATTTCACAAATGAGACTGTTTTATTGCATACGACCATTGGCGTAGCCAGGATTTTAGGTTATGGGGGCGGAAATTTTTAGGGCTTGCTATAATTGGCAATTAAACAGCATACAAATCTTAGTTAAACCCACAATTTCACAAATGAGATCGCTTTATGCATACGACCAGTGGAAAAACTTCCGGATATTTTAAGTTAAAAAATCGAAAAAATTTCGTGAGCGTCCCTGCCAGCCCTCCTAACTTGGACCTTGCATACGACGGGTCGATTGTGACTAAACGTGAACATTATTATGAGTTGTGACCCTTGTTGAATAAAATTGGGCCCATTTATAAACCTGTGGTCATATTTTAGTCGCAAACATTCCGTCAAACTCGTACAACTGTCGAACTAATATAATATAATATAATAAAAATAAAAATAAAAGGGAGGGAAATGGGGAGAAATTACAAACCATGACAAAGAAAGGTGCATAATTGTGGTGGTGTAATATATAGTGAGAGATGAATGAAGAGAAATGAAGGGTGTTTTTGGTGGTGGATGGTGTTACATTAAGTGGTGGACAAAATGTTGCAACACCCAACATTGTTGCACAAATTGGACAAGATTTAGAGTGTCTGTGTGTAATGGTCTAATGGAGTTCTGTTTTTGCTGTCTATACAACTTGAGAACTTGAGATAACACTTGTGACTTTCGGGTTATATTCGTCGTAAATTTCAAACGGAACAAATTTTACAAATAAGATGAAGTGAATTGTTCGGTTAGTATTAAAATATTTGTTCAATTTATGCAAAAGAGTTATTATTTGACCCGTTTTAATGTTAAAATTAATAACTTGCCTTAAATGAAAATTTGTGTTGGGAAAATGTACCCCACTAAACCTGAGTGATATGGGTGGGGCAAGTCAATTTAAATTTATTTAGTACTCGTTTCGTTTCATGTGCATAGGGTACACATGATAAGAAGTTCAAAGAAAAATCTAAATATTATAATAATTCATCTCTGTAAGAAAATAATTAATGAGAATATTTCTCTTTAAGCTTTTTATCATGTACACCTCATGCACATAATAAAAAACCGATATATATAAATGAGCGGGGCTAAAACTTGGGTCAAATGCTTGGCTCATACCTGATCCCAAAGAATTGGGCTTTATGTGACTTTTGGGCCATTTTTAAAACCCACTCCTTGGAAAGTGTGGGCGGATTAGGATGAGCTAATGGGTCTGGACAATTTTTTTTTTAAGAGTCCGTAGACGGACTTAATTATCATTACCACTTTCTGAACTTACAAGATCAGAAATAAAGTTCGGCATTTCAGTCCATACATGCCTACCGAGATACCAGGGAGGAGCCCGAACAAGCTCGTGCGCTACCCTACTACATGTACGCTTAACAAAAGACCAACCTACATCAATGAAATTTGAACATAACTCGTAAATCTTCTGTAACACAACATGAAATTTTGTTCTCCCATGGCTCCTTCTCTGCAACGCATTGACCAACCCTTGGCAGTCACTTTCAACAGTGACCTTTCGATATCCCCGTCTTCCTGCTTCTCAAAGCTCTTCCAGGATCGCTTCCGCCTCAGCTACTCTTGGCTCCCGAACCGTACACCCCTGAATTGTCATGCTCCACATCATTCGACCGTCACCCCACCTACACACGGCACCCAACCCCGTTCCGATTCCCTCAATGAGTCTGGACAATTTGATTAGCTCTTAATTTCATTATTGGGTCTAACATTTAAAAAATAGGAAGAGAGTTTACCATTTCAGAACTAAAAGTACACAAATTCTTATCTAAGACGAGTAGCGTCAATTGATTTTGAGATAGAATCTTCTTCTAACTATAATGAGACGGACTTTCTTTTCGCACGATGGTCATACCCTAGTGTCCTAGACCCGCCTTTCCACTATTGAAAAATGGAACACAGTAAGATGGGCACCAAACGTGACCCCAAATTGTCCGTCAAGTTATCAACGCAAATCTAAAAGCTAAAGTGGAGCACATAGCTGTTTTGCTCTAATAGATAACGCCTTTTTTTTTCCCCTTATCATGGTAGAGCCCAAATAGGTACATTTCGTAGGCAAGTCTTTGCAAAAACCGATTTATAACGGTAAATTGTAAGATTTATGATAACTAACAACATATTAATCAAGTAGTTAGAGCATTAGCATAGAAAGGAATAGTCTCATGCAAAAATATTGTGTAGGTATGTTTTATTTGAGACTTTGTACATTTTGTAAAAGTGATTAGTTCGAAGATCCAAATTATATAAAAAAATTGACTCAATTTGATTTGATTAGTATTTGGGACAATTTTTGCTGGACTTAAAATTGATTCCACTTAAGTGAGTTGTTTTAAATATTTTGTTTTTAAAGTTTTTCTAAAAAAATTTAGATGTCATTATTGGTAGTTCAATCACAAACAGGGCCATAGTTAAGATTGTGGAGGCCCTGTTCCAGATTTTAAATAGAGACCCTCGAAATAATACTGAATACTCCGTATTAGTCTTGTTGGTGTTTGGAATTATTATAGTTATAATAAAATTACTACTCCGTTTTACTCAATGTAGTAGGTCTCACGTCGAACCTATAACAAAATAAGTAACATCCATTTTAAAAAGTAATAGTAGTCAATGTTATCTGAGAGATCTCACGATAAGTTTATTGTGAGACCGTCTCACCTAAAAATTGGGTACTCAATGAGTTTTTCTATAAAATTAAAATTGGTACACTGATTTTGTTAAAAGCAAACGACTTTTTTTTAACAAAGTAGTTATTGGTGAAAAATATTTAGTGAAGTTAATCAAGTTCCAAAGTAATACGGAGTACTCCTACAAACTTTTTCATGGTGAGAACTATTTATTTCTAAATCCATAATAACACGGATAGTAAAATTGTTGGAAAAAAAGAACTTACGACTCGACAGTTAATGGTAAGTTAGCAATTTTTGTCACCAAGAAATTTAAGGACAACCACAACAAAAAAGAAACAAAAAAATAAAACAAAAATAAAAGAAAATAAACGCTCGTTGTGAACATCGAACTCATGATCTTAACCAAAAACAATCCAGCCTTAGGCCACTCCACCACTAACATGGCCAAATGACCAAATTGGTAAAGAAAATGGGGGTGTGGTGACAAATTGGTAAAAAAACTTCTCCTAGTGACAAATTGGTAAATAAAATAATTGAAAGTGTCAAATAGGCAAAAAAATATTTGTGACATATATTCAATTTTTTGACGATAATTGTGTCCGTAAAAGCCGTCTTAATTCGGATATATGACTAGGTTGGACGATAAAAGTTAATCCACACTGAAAATGAAATAGTTAATTTAATTGTATACACAAAGTTTTGTATGAGACGGTTTCACGATAGTATTATTGTGATACGGATTATATCTCATATGACAATGTAGTTATTTTAGTTTTCATATTGATTGTGTTTAGTAGCCGTGGTGAGATGATCTCACATGAGATAACATGAATTGTATAAGCGAACAAGAAAAATATGTTTTTCAGTCTTAAAATGAATTGATTAAAAATAAATGTTTTGTCAATGTAATTAGGGTCTCCATTCATTCAACTTTGTCAGCACATTTGCAATTATGTCGGGTATGTATAATATTAAATCTCGACAACAGTCATGATCACATATTGACTGTTGTGAAATAATCTTGCTAAATTCAACCACTATACGCGTTAAAGTATACAATCACGATCACAGTGATGTTCATAATCTTTATAGTACGACGTCGTTTTAGTATGTGACTTTGAATAAAATCATAATATGGGATTCAAAAGCATAATTTAAGCTAATGTGTGAAACAACAAAATAATTTCAAAGAAAATAAATCAAATTAGTTTTTGATTTTAGGCCAATTTGTCATTTTACTTCAACTTTTTTTACCAATTTGTCACTAGGAAAAGTTTTTTTACCAAATTGTCACCATACCCCTATTTTTTTTTACCAATTTGGCCATTTGGCCCCTAAAACCAATTGGCAATAGAAGGAGGACTCTTACTAGATAAAGTAAACATTTCTCCTCTGTACAACCGATGTGAGACAACCTCACATATGAGCATATTTCAACACATAATAATTATTATCACCAATTTAGCACAAAATTCATCATACACGTTACACACAACAATCTCAAAGAAAGATTACTATGATATGATAGTTTGTCCCGCTTATACAACTAAATGATAATTTTAGAAAGAAAATATCGATATATCATGTCTTCTCTCATCCTCTGCCACTATAATGTGTAGTTTCAAACTTGACATTCGAAAATTTATTAATCTTAATACCTTAATGTCATATATTTTTAGATGGAAAAAAATTTATATGACAAGGTGTGATCATATATAATATTTTCTTAAATTCTTTCATATGATATGTACTTAAGGTCGTAAAATAATTTTTGGAACCTTCGTTTCGATATTTAAATAAATCTTTATATTAGTTTTAGAATAATCGCTAAGAAACGATAAAAGGGAAAAATATGACACTATCAACAACTCAATTTGAGTGATCACTAAGAAACACATACACTTTGTAGAACATTGATGACAAATATCTTATTGAATCTTTATACTCTGTATCACTTAGCAGTATATGAACAATAATTGTAAATTGTTCGACTTTTATAGTTATAAGTCTCTTTTCTCATAACACATTTAACATGCTTTTTATATAAGTTTTCTTTTTCTTTTTTTTTTTCTTTTGTTTTATTCTGTTATGTTTTTATATTATTTTTAGAATATTTTAGGTTGGTTTATTGTTTGATTAATATGTACTTGCCGAAACTAATATGGAGTACATAATTTTAAATATTTTGCAGCATAGAAATTTGTGGCCTGCAGTAGGTCAACTTTCCGGTCAAGTGAAACCACATGATGTAAAGATGTATAGGTTGACACCAACCAAGTGATGAAGTATATGAAGGCAATTAGGTGGTTTTTCATGATAGAGGCCCATTTGATGTTATCTTTTACTACTACCCAGTTTTTCTCATTAAATTGTTATATATTCGGTATATGATTCTTACATATGAAAAACTTTAA
>JAUEKU010049003.1:0-13905 GCA_032274805.1 Gypsophila paniculata | reverse complement strand
AAGAGATCATCTGCAAACACAAGGTGTGTGAGTGTCACCCTGCAACACATAGGATGATAGGAAAAATCAGCAAAGTGTGGAAGAGTTCTTAACAATCTGGACAAAAATTCCATACAAAGCACAAACAAATAGGGGGATAGTGGGTCCCCTTGCCTCAAGCCTCTTCTACCAGGGAAATATCCTTCTACACATCCATTTATGCTAAGTGAGAAATGGGTAGTAGTAATACACTCCTTTATCCAACCACAGAACTTTGTAGGAAAGCCATAATACAGGAGCAAGCTATGCAAGAAGGACCAATTGACAGAATCAAATGCCTTCCTGATGTCAACTTTGAGCATACATCTGGGAGAGACTCTTGCCCTTGTATATTTTCTAGCCAACTCACTTGCCATGTGGATATTATCAAAGATGTCCCTTCCTTTCACAAAAGCAGCCTGCTCCAAGCCAAGAATGGAGGGGAGGGCTGACTGCATTCTATTCACCAAACATTTACTAATTATTTTATATATGGTATTGCAGTATGAGATGGGCCTATAATCCAACACACTATTAGCATGGTTCCCCTTGGGAATCAGAGAGACCAGGGTGGAATTGATCTACTTCAATAATCTACCAGAGGCAAATAATTCCTTTACTGCTACACAAAGTTGCTGTCCCACAGTATCCCAAGAAAGCTGGAAAAAACCTGAAGATAACCCATCAGGTCCAGGGCTTTTATGCTTGTCAATGGCAAATAGAGCTTTCTTTATTTCCAAGTTACTAATAGGCCTCAAGCAAACTAGCTGCATCAGCAGAAATAACAGCTCCAGGCAGAGGAGGAAGAGCAACAACATCAGTAGAATCTCCCAAAAGATGCTGATAATATTGTAAAAAAGCTTCAGTGACAGTAGTATGCCCTTGTCTTTGAGAGCCTAGCATATCTATAATGGTAGGGATAGAATTTAAATGTTTCCTTTCAGCTATTTTAGAGTAAAAATACCTTGAATTGGTGTCTCCCTGTGCAATTTCAGTAGCTTTTGCCCGCTGCTTCAATACAGACAATTCAATTTTTCTCCATTTCAGGAGAAATCTTCTGTATACAGCCTCCTCTTGCAGTAGATTAGGACAACAAGGTTTAACAAATAGAGCTTGTTGACATAGAGATAACTGTGTCTCAGCTTGTGTAACCTTTGAAGAGATAGAGCCAAACTCTCTAATATGGAGCCCTTTTAGAGCTCTTCTAACCATTTTGAGTTTATAAACCAGGTTATACATAGAGGTACCAGGAGTGGAAGAGGGCCAGGCTTCTCTTACCAAAGTACTAAAATCAGGAGAAGCACACCAACAATTCAAAAATTTGAACTGTATAGGAGAAGGGGTTTCACTTCTCAGCTTTGCAATAATAGGGGAGTGGTCAGATAGCCCTGATGGAAGTATACTAACTTCAGCAGAATAATGAAGGAACCAATCATGATTGCCCATGATTCTATCAAGCCTAGACCACTTTCTATGTGGTCCCTCTTGGAGATTTGTCCAAGTGAAGAGAGCCCCCTGAGAAAGAAGGTCTAATATTCCTGATTGAGCCACAAACTCCTGAAAGTGTTCCATACCTCGAGCCATAGGCTCCAGAGCACTGATACGTTCATCAGCAGACAAAACAACATTAAAATCACCCATACATAGCCAAGCACCCACTGGAGGGCAGACCTGAAGCAGGCTACTTCACAAATCCACTCTCTGATAGTCCATATTAAAACCATACACAAAAGAGATCTCAAGAGTGATATTTTGAAAAAGGCTAGACACTCTACAGTGAATTAACTGACTGGTGGAGCTAATCACAGTAAGGTGCACAACCTGAGGCTTCCACAAAACCCAAATACGACCATTAGGATGATGGGAAGAATTTGTAACTACAGAATAACCTCTGAATTTAGCAGCAATAACTTTTTCTTTCCCTTGCTTAATTTTAGTTTCAACTATGCCGCATCAATCTACCTTGTGAGCAAACAAGAACTTAGCCAATTTTTGTTGCTTTAGGGGGTCATTAAGCCCCCTAATATTCCCCCCCCCCCCCAGGGTCAAGGCTCCCTCTATCATGATCCACCTTAGCCAGCACCATATCCTAGTCTGCAATAACATCATATCTATTGGCCATGCTCAGACCAACCACTGGATCCTTGTCCTGCTGAGTAAACCTTGGCTTGCTTTTATAAGATTTAAAACCCCTCTCCTCCAGAATAGAAGAAGGAGTATGAATTTCAGTTGCAATCACAGTGTCAGGAGCCTTATCAACAGTACTCTCCAACTCAGGTTCCACCCTATCAGCAGCCTTAACAGCCACAGTCTCATTTTCAACATCTTTATCCACCACAACCTTAGGCTTATAGACCTTTTGAATCTTCTTCTGTAGTCTACAATACTCCTTCTGATGGCCCAATTTCTTACAAGCAGAGCAATAGAAAGGCACCCACTCATAATCAATTTTCAGAAATAACTTGGCTCCATAGGGAGTATTAATAGTAAGAACCTCAGGGAGCTCTTTAGAAACATCAACCTCAATGAGAAGTCTAGCAAAAGCAACTTTGGTCTTACTAGTAGTATGCTCATCTGCACAGATAGGACGATCAATAGAGCTAGCCAATTTGCTTAAGGCCTTGGCAGACCACAAGTAAGGATCAATGTTCGAAAATAAAACCCAAACAGGTACCAGTGAAACATTTTCCAGCTCCAGAGAGACAGTAGGGGACCACTCCTTAAATACGAGAGGACCCCTGCAAGATAGTCATCATATCGTCTTTACTTGCAAACCGAAAATAGTACCAGCCTTTTGCGAAATACATTATTTCTGGAGCAGCCACATGATTCCAAAACTTGGTAGCGAGATTCCTCAGTTGCTCAATATTAACCCACTTCCCCATAACAGTTGCCACAAGCGTGGTGCTCCAATAATCAAGCTCCTCCGTAACATCCTCCACATCAATCACAACATCAGCAGTTGTAGGCGGAATAAAGTCAAGAGCCATACCTTTCGTCGTTTTCCTTAATACATCTGCGAACCTCTTCGTGGAAGTGGCTGGATTCCCCACAGGAGGATCAGGATTTGGGTTGACAATAGGAGAAGCCCCAACAGCCGAATCCGGAACAGCAGATGAAGCTGAAATCGGAACCATCGGAACTGGAGGAGCCATGGATGTCAACCCCAAAAAATCACCAAAAGTCACCGTCGATGGGCGAGCAGACGTCACTTCAGTTCCCTCATTACTCGGGTGAGAAGAACGCAAAACCCTAGCTGGTACCGCGGTCGCATGCATATCCTTCCTAGAAGGCATGGTGTCCGATGGTCAGAGCCAGAGACAACCGTCTCAAAAAGACACCGGAAGTTAGGTTAAAAAAAGGGTTTTTGCTTTAGAGAGAAAAAAAAGGAAGGAAGGTTTTTGCTTTACCTATCTTTATTGGATATTGCGATATGAACCAAGAGAGATGTGGAAAGTCCTCTTGGCTATTAATTGGATATGAATCGGCCTTGGTTGGCCGAGGTATTGGTATTGTGAGTCAAAGGGAGATGTGGAAAGTCCCCTTTGGCTAGGCACGGGTGTTAGGTGAGGAAAGCCAACCCCGTGACCTGGTTGTTATTCAAGTGGAATATGGATTATGAGAAATGAGGTTTTTGGCTTGAAGCCTTGGGTTATGAGTACGATATGAATGGTCTGTTATGTGTATTGGGACTGTTAAGTATATATAGTTTTGGTGAGAACATAATTATTTATATGTATTGTAAGTATGTGTGCTCGGTTGATTTAATTTGTTATTTAGTATAGTTGTTGCGTATGTGTTTATTCTACTCAACCTTTGGTTGACGATGCGTTATTTGTGACAAAATAATTGTTGCCCGAATTTAATTGCGGGGGACTGCTATGAACCATCTGGTATTTATGACAATTGTCGGCCTTTTAGGGAGCAGTGTGTATTTAGCAGGTACTTGCATTGCTATGGACTTGGTTTGTTTGTACGGGATGGTGAAAGACGATGACGAGTATCACAGTTTTAAGAATTTTGTATCTTTTGGCGCTGCGCTCACTCCGGTCTTTTAGTAGGCCCCTATAGCTGAGTTGGCGAGACCGTGTTGTATTTATTTTATTTACTTTCGCTAACGGTTTGTAACTTGTAAATTTTGTATGTTTTAACTACTACTATTCCTCGGTTCTTCCGAGATGGTGGCACTCTTCATTACTTAGGTGGCCGTAATATCTGTCCCTTTGTAATTGAGGTTGTTACACTCACTGACTGACTACTAACCCTAACTAACATTGCTTGCAGGCTATGTTACTCCGAGTCTCCGATACGGTATCGTATCCGATACTTCTTTCCCAAAATTTTCTGATACGTCGATACGGTCAAAGGTGTATCTTGACAATAAGTTTCGATACGAATATGATACGGCTCATGAAAAAATGATAAAATAATACATAAAACGTAACAATAAAATTTAATGCACTATTTAATAAATAGAAGTATAATAATATAATAAAAACTGAATACCTTTCATTAAAAATGAACGTTCACAGCAGAGGTACACAATTCAAAAGGTAACAAATCAAAATCCAAAACAAACTCATTAGATTGAAATCATACAACTAAATCAAAGTGCAATTTGCTAGAAACAAAAGACAGATCCATAGTCTTCAATCATACAACCAATCAAAATGCAAATTGCTAAACATAAAATTAACTAACTTAACGGACTTAAGAGTCCAAAATTCCAGCAACATCAGCATCTCCATCACCAAGAGTGTGGACTATTCTTTCAAAATCTGGATCATTGATGGTGAGTTCCGCTAGTTCATAAATTTCAGCATCGAAATCAAAATTGTCTCCACCTAAACATAAAAATTACAAAGTTGATATCAGGTGTTAAATATATGACAAAACATATTAAGACAAGAAAAATTAACTTACCAATATCCCAATACTTGGAAGGGCCATTCTTGTAACTCTCCTCTTGCCTTGATAACAAGCGAATGTTATTGTGAACTCTAACCAAGTCCTTGGCTCTGCCCGATGTTAGCCGATTCCTCTTTACAGTCTTAATATTGTCATACAAACTCCAATTGCGCTCACAACAAGAAGAAGATGTCGGCTGTGACAAAAGTCTAAATGCAAGGGTTTGCAAAAGAGGGGCGGCCGAACCATAATTGGCCCACCAGCTAATGGGCTCTTCAACATCTCGAGAAGCAATAACATAGTTTGGCTAAAAAAATCTAAACCAGATGAAAAAGAACCATATTCCTTCAAAACTTGTCTGTAATCTTCTTGATTAGGAAAAAGTCTTTGAAAGCAAATGTTTCTTTGAGTAGACACTTCCGGGTCTTGGTGGGGAGATATTCTTAGTAAAACAGTCCAATTATCACTAAGCCAATTAACACTATAATATTTTGGAACTAGAGAATGGGCAAGACAATGTAATGGGGCGTTGCTTTTGTCCCACCTTTCCACCAAAACATTGTGAATTGCATCAAAAAAATCAGAAGAATCAACATCTAAGTTCTTTCCCTCCTTTCTAAAGACTTACCACCTTGATTTTTTCTATCTTGGTATCCCACATATCATACACACGATGCAAAATAGGGGAGTCTTTATCTCCATCTCGTATCATATCGTAAATTGGCTTAGTAAACTCTAGAAAATAATCTACCTTTTCCTACCAAATATCATCTAATATCAACATTCTTATTTTCCTAGCTTTCACATCAACTCCATTCCGGATCAATAACCATATTATCAAGAGCTTATTTAACATTTGTCAATCTTTCCGCAACAATGTAGTGACTAGCAAATCTTGTGTCGGCCACTTGTAAGAGTTGGTATTTAGAATGCTTTTTGAAGACAACATTAACCATATCATTGTTTGTTACAAATTTCTGGATTTCATTTACTTCATTACACAAGGAGATTAACCACTAACATTGTTCATAGTGCGCTAAATTTTCGGAGGGATCACAAATGCTTTTGAAAGCCAAGTTAAGACAATGAACAACACTCAGAGTCCAGAATATGGAAGGGAACTTATGTTCAATCAAAGCACCTACAAATATAAACAAACAAAGATTAATAAAGTTGTCAAACATAAAATTGAGCAATGAACTAATAATTAAAAAATAAAGAAGCAAACCTACAGCTTTAAAATTATCACCGTTGTCAGTGACAATTTGAACAATGTTTGAAGCTCCAACCTCATCAATAGCATTCAAGAAAATATCAGCAATATAAGGAGCATCTTTTTTAATGCCCGACGCATCAAATGAATCAATAAACATGGCTGCAGTACCAGAAGCGGCCATGATGTTTACGATGGGTTTATGTGACCTATCAGACCACCCATCGGAACATATAAAAACCCCTTTTTCACCCATTGATCTTTTATTGGTTGAAGCAATTTCTCAACATGAGTTTTTTCTTGAGCAAGTAGTGTCGTTCTTAGCCTATTATAAGACGGTGGACAATATTCAGGAACATTAAAAGTTGATATTTTATAGCAAAAACTTTGAACGAAGGGATTTCTAGTAAAATTGAATGGAACGGCTGCAGAATACATCAGTCTAGCAAACTCTTTATCGAGTTCATCTCTTTCTTGAAGATTGAAAGCCCTTTCAAGAGGTGTTACACCTCTCTTCTTTCTCGGTTTGACTAAATCAGAGCCTTCTGGCAGTGTAATATAATTTGCTCTCTGTTTGGCAGCCTCCTTTTTTTTCATTGCTGTAAGTTGAGCTATATTTTCTTCTCTTTTAAGCTGGTCTAAAATTTCAGGAGTCACCTTACGACATGGTGCAATTCCGACATTTTTTAGAGCAAGTAGGTGACCCCTAACCCTTGAGTATGACGTTGTCCATCCATGGCCACAATAGTTGCAGACCCAAGCGCGGTTACCGCCACCTTCGTCACTATCACCTACCACATCGACATGTCTCCAAAGTGGAGTTTTTTCGTAATCAATTGGATTTCTAACTGTTGATTTTTGTTTGCCATTAGATTGTGATGGGGACATCGAAAGAGAATAAAATTAATTTGAGATAGATTGATTTTTAGATGTGATTAATTGAGTAAGATAATGGGCATTTATAGAATTATAGCCATAATCTCCAGGAATAGAGAAGTTTAGTGTACTTGTTTTGTTCGGAGTAGGATACGAAGAGATTAAAGATTTCTGCAGTTCTATTTTTTGCTGTCTTGCATTGTAAGTGTAAATGATCGACACTTCTAGAAAGTTGATTTTTTTCTTTTAACTCTGCCAAATTTAGTTTAAAATATTTAGATTTCATCGACGTGCCCGTCCGATGATTTATTACGATGATCATTTTAATTCTTATTCTTATTATATAATCTTTTAAAATCTCAAAATTTTATTATGTCGAATGAATGTTATTAATAAGATTATATATTCATACGATTATAATAGAACCGAACATTGGCCTTAGCTGAACTTATGATCGAACTTATGATATGTTATTCAATTACAATATCTATATCCGTACGATCATAATGGAACCGAACATTGGCCTTAGATGAGAGGAACTTATGATCGGTTATTCAATCACAACATTGATATTCATACGATCATAATAGAAACGAACATTGGCTTTAAATAAGCTTATGATCTGTTACTCAATTACAACATCTATATTTATATGATCATAATTGAAACGAACATTGGCCTTAGTTAAGCTTATGATCTGTTACTCAATTACAACATCTATATTTATATGATCATAATAGAAACGAACATTGGCCTTAGCTAAGCTTATGATCTGTTATTCAATTACAACATCTATATTCATATGATCATTGGCCTTAGCTAAGCTTATGATCTGTTATTCAATCACAACATCTATATTCATATGATCATAATAGAACCGAACATTGGCCTTTGTTGAACTTAAGATCGAAGATTCAATTACAACATCTATATTCATATGATCATAATAGAATCGAACATTGGCCTTCGTTGAACTTATGATCTAAGATATGTTATTCAATTACAATATCTATATTCGTACGATCATAATGGAACCGAACATTGGCCTTAGATGAGCTTATGATCTCTTCTTCAATTACAACATCTATATTCATACGATTATAATAGGACCAAACATTGGCCTTAGCTAGACTTATGATCTCTTATTCAATTATAATGTTTACAATCATACGATCATAATAGAACCGAAGTTATGATCACAATATATAATTTTTCAAGATTCCTCTAATAACATAATTAATTTTTCTTAAACTATATTTTGAATAAAAATTTTCTTTTATTTTCAAGTTGTAATACGAAGTACGGAGTAATATAAATTTCACTTGTACATTTCAAATGGGTGTGTAAAAATTGTATTTGATTCTGTTTATTTTAGCACTTTTTCAATCTATAATTCGATGTGGAGTCAAAATTTTTTAAAATAATAGTTTTTTAACTAATTTTATTTTTGAAATATTTGAAATTTTATATTTTCCTCAAAAATTTTCTATATTCAACTAAAAGTCAAATAAATTTTCCCCCAAAATTAAATATGTAGGTTTAAAAGTTAAGCGATTCGATTAATAAATTAAGGGTTACACATTAAAAAGATGTTAAAACCAAAAAAATACGGGGACATGGGGTATCGAATCAATGACCTTCCTACCCTTCAAGGTCCATGCGTTAGAAAACCAAACCAACTAAGCTACAAGAGATATATGTAACTTGTGTTGTTAGATAAAATAAAGTAATGAGCCTCAAAGTAGCGTCCGGGGCAAGGCCCATTACGCCTATCTTTATCTAATTTTTTCCTGTATAATTTACTTTTAGTTTAGTGATTTTCTACGTGATATACTCGTATTTTTTGAATTCTACGTGATACCCCTTGATGTTCATAAATCTCCACGATACAGTTATACGTAATGAAAACTTATTAAAATACCTTAAATACTCAAATCCACCTCTTTTAAGTGTTTTTATCATACACTTTTTACTGTTTTTTTGGCAATATTTGTCAAACCGTTAACTTATACCTTAGTTATTCAATTGCATATATATTTTCATTACAAACTTTAACTTTTTCAAAATTCGATTTTCAGTAATTTGGGCATTTTAAATATTTTTTCCTAAGTTGATGAGTAGCACCGATGTATATAAAAAAAGTTAGGAGACCACGTAAAATTCAAAAAAATACGAAAATAATACATACAAAATTCCTTCTATTTTATTTATTTTATTTGATCTGTCTTGAATTTAAAAAATTTCTGAATATAACAAAATTACAAAATGATATGATATGAAAAATTTAAAATTGAATCAATGGGTAACAGTCATTAAGTCCGTAAGGTAAGACAAGTTGTTTCAAAACAAAGAAAATAACGTTAAATGTAGTGCAGAGTAATGAGTGACCTTCCCAATTCCAAAAAAGACATACAACACACAAACACACAGTCATTTAATTTATTATTATTAGACTATGTTTATCAATGAAGTCTTGGTAGGTCTGGGTTGGGAGGGTTAAGAATAAAGACGAAATAGAAAAAAAAAATTAATTGTAAAAGAAAAAAATTGTTAACCCTGAAGTCCAAGTGAGTCTAGGAAATAAGGTCCAATGTCATTTGAGGGTCTAATGTTAACCCTGAGATCAAAGTGAGTCTGTGAATTTTTGTCAAGGTTAACATGCCACGTGGCATTGTATAAGTGGCCAAAAGAAAATGGGATGCTGAAAAGAATGGAAACCACGTGAGGTGAGAGGGCATGAAGCAAAGATTGCATTAAATTAATGTAGTGGACATGTTGCAACTCCATGCATGCACTGATGCACGTATGCACGAGTTCCTTCAACGGCTCTTTTCAAGTCATTCAACAGCTCTTTGCAACGTCTCTTTTCAACGGCTAATTTTTCTTTGTAAATCCAACGACTCTTTTTTTTAGCTCTATATAAAAAGACCATTCATGATATAATTTGATACAATTTCAGATATTATACTTTGTTACTCTAAATTATCTTTATCATTTCTTCTTTACAAATAGCAAAAAAAAAAATATCATATAATTACCAAATAAAATATGGAGGATGAATTTACAAATTTTATGAATTCTCAAAATAATAATTTAACATATATTCCAAATAATTCAGATTATGAAAATAATCAAAATGAAGATAGTTTGGTAAATCTCGACGGTTCTCAAGCTCCAATTCAATCCTCCACTCAAATCACGAAAAAGTCAAGGCAAAAAAAAGGGTGAAAAACATCCATGGAGTGATATAGAAGATAAAGCTCTAATGTCAGCTTGGTATATTATCAGCACAAATGCAATACTCGGCAAAAATCAAAGAGAACTCATCCGGTGGAACGATATATTTGAATTGTTTGAGCAATCGAGAAAAGAAAATCCAAATGAAATCAAGGAAAGAAATTTAGAAGCTATGAAGCAACGATACAAGAAAGTCAACAATAGTGTAAACAAGTGGATTTCGTGCTACAAATTGGCGACTAGGCAGCGAAAGAGTGGAACAAATGAGCAAGATGAAATCGATGAAGCTAAGCGAATATACAAGAACGACACAGGTTCGGAGTTTACTCACTGGAATGTTTATAATAACGTTATGACTAAAATTCCTAAATGGGATCTTGGGGCAGTCGATGCACGACAATTGACTTTTGGTTCAAATGAGGAGGTTGATGCCCGAAGTGGTGGGAGCTCAAAGAGATCAAGAGGAGATGATAGTGATGATTCAAATCCCAACACCCCTCCAAGTGTCCGTAGTCGTCCCGAAGGCAGAGATGCGGCAAAAAAGAAACGCGATGGTAAATCAATTGCTTCTGGGTCTACAATGTGCCCAGAATTCAGCTTAAAGCTTGATAACATGCAAATATCAAGAGAACAAGGTAACTTAATTTTTCAACAAAAACTTGATTTTGAGTTATTAAGTGAAAAAAATAGGCACGATACGGAGTGTGCAAGAAGAGAAGAAAGAAGGACTAGACAAGAGGCAATTGAGCGCGCAAATGATCGCGCTAGTGATAAACAAGTGTTCATGGCATTAGTGGCAAATCCAAACTGCACAGAAGATGAACAACGCCTAAAAGTATTTCTAATGAATAAATTGTATGGTTCTATTTAAATTTATGCTTAAACTCTATCTAGTTGTTTAAATTAAGTTTATGGTTGACAAGGAATGTATTTTTAGTAGTCCTCTTTTATTTCACTTCCATGTGATGTTGTAATAAATGTTTGTATTTGAATAAATGTAATATAATGTTTGTATTTTAAGTGTGTGTGTGTTGAATTCGATGTCGGCATGGATAAGGTGCATATAGCTCGAATAGCCATTTGATTGAATTTCGATAGGATCCATTATCTTATCTATACTTCTCATGCTCCACATATTATCTGCAACTCTCATGCTCCACATATTATCTGCAACAATTTCCATCACTCAATTATCTACATTTCACATACACCACATGATATATCCAATTGATTCTTTATATAATGAGTAGATCATTTTTAGTTAACATCACATTGACACTATCAATTATCTTCTAAAAATGTCTTCATCAAATGAAAGTTGTGATGATTCTGATTCAAACTCTAGTACAGAATCTCAAAATTTTCATTCAAAAAATCAAAGTTTAAATGATTTTAGCCAATGGCATCAGCAAAACATGGAAATGGATTACATGTTACAAGAATATATGCTCTCTAATCCACATCAAATTATGCAACCACCAAAAAAAACTTTTAGAAATCGTAGGCGATATATTTATAGAGATCGTGTAGGGGGTCAACAAAGATTATTCAATGACTTCTTTGCCGAAAATCCGGTGTATCCTCCTAACATCTTTCGTAGGCGATTTCGGATGAGAAAACATGTTTTTCTCCGCTTAGTGGACGCTGTCACCACTAGCGTTGATTACTTTAAACAAAATGAAGATGCTGGCGGTAAACTTGGGTTTAGTGCATTACAAAAATGCACTGCTGCTATACGAGTATTAGCATATGGAACTTCAGCTGATGCAGTGGATGAATATCTACGCATGAGTGGAGCTGTCGTGAGACAATCTCTCATCGAATTTGTTGAAGGTGTGATATCAAACTCTGGCGACCAATATTTGCGGAGACCAAATGAACAAGATTTGGAACGGTTACTTCGTAGAGGAGCGGAGCGCGGCTTTCCTGGAATGATGGGGAGTATATACTGCATGCATTGGCAATGGAAAAATTGTCCAAATGCCTGGGCTGGGCAATACGCCGAAACAAATTCGAAAACAACAGTTATATTAGAAGCAGTTGCATCAGAAGATTGTTGGATATGGCATGCATATTTTGGGACACCAGGGTCACTTAATGATATTAATGTGCTTCAAAGATCTCCTGTTTTTGACGACATATTATTTGGTCGAGCACCAAAGGTAAATTTTATTGTCAATGGCCGGGAGTATAACATGGGATATTATCTTACCGATGACATATATCCTTCGTGGGCCGCATTCGTAAAAGCTATTCCTGCACCCCAAATTCGAAAGCACAAGTTATTTGCACAGCTTCAAGAAAGAGTTAGAAAAGATGTAGAACGTGTATTCGGAGTACTACAAGCTCGATTTGCTTACATCAAACAACCTTGTCTTGTATGGGACAATGTTTTGATGGGTAAAATTATGATGGCTTGTATTATCATGCATAATATGATTGTCGAAGATGAACGAGATACTTATCGTAATTGATGGGGCATGTTTCGCCCGGCGGCCACATGCCAGGCCGTTGAGAGCAAGTATTCCCATCGGCCTACAAATAATTAAACTGGCAGAAGCCAGTGATTCACGGAACGCCAGCCACATGATGGTCGGTCACGTGATTCATCAATCACAATGAGAAAAGACAACCAAAGAAGAATCGAGCCTCGGCCACCTTCATGGTCGGCGGACATCGACGACTTATAAAGGCACAATGCGGACAGAAAAGCAACGGCCTCCGCCACTCTTGCCAGAAGACAAGCGTATAAGGAGAGCCAACGAGAGAGATCTGCGGCCGCCGATGACATCTCGGCGGACCTCGGAGCAGCGGCCAGTGACAGCTAGCACAAAACGACAAAAAGGACAAAAGCACTACATGACAAAAGGGTAAACCCCTATATATATGAGACCAAGTCTCCATTATTACGTAAACTTTATCTCTCTAGAAAACGCTATTTAATCTCTCTAACACTCAACTCGATATATTTGCTTACTTAAGCATCGGAGGAGGTTTCCTCGGTCCCCCCGAGGCTAGGTTTGTCACGTGTGCAGGGAGCTACTTGCCGGATGTCACCCATATTCCAGCCATCCAGCATTCACTATTGTCTCGGGCACAGGACATCAGTTTTTACCCGAAACAGACATTATTAAAAATATGGGATGATAACAACCAATTTACAAATTTTGTTTGAAGTAATACATGTTAGCGTCATCTATATTTAATATAATCATAGATATAAAAAAACGTTATCACATATTAAACTCATGCACATGATTTAGAAAAGTAAATTCGACAATAGAAACTTTCTTTATTCGCTGGTTCAATAAAACAAAGGTTGTTAAACAATATTTTTGCTTTCGTACAAATAAACTACAAATAATTAGAGATAATATAACTTTAAAAATTTACAAATTTTGTTTTGGATGATCTACGAAATTTAAAAAGAATGATAATCTCATAAATGTGTTTAACTTCCTCATCCGATCTTCTCTAGAATTTGAATTGAAATTACTTTACATTAATCGATCTTATCTTAATGTGTGTACCTTATATTTGCGCCTTTGAGATGCAATCCTGCACACACACACACAAAAATTGTTACAATTATTATATCGAAAGTATAAATAAAATAATAAAAAAGACATAAAATCCAAACCAAAAATTATGTA